>PIJE02001708.1:12500-40000 GCA_002895965.2 Coryphaenoides rupestris
ACGACAACAGGACACACACCACAGCCACAACTACACAGACGCAGAATACACCACACAAAGTTACCGTGTGTCCCAGTTAACTGCATAAATACACGTACTGTGTCCGAGAGGCCAGTATGAACATGGATGGAGGATCCGAGCGGTGTGGGTGGGTGGTGCGATCGTTTGCAAACATCTTTCGCTTTCGGTTCTTGAACATTTACATTGTCAGCACAGACACAACAAATAAGATAGATCCCAGTCCCATAATCACTTACAGAAAAACACTTTACTTCGTCAAATGGTTTTTCTACTTTTCTGGCCCATCACTATTTAGGACAGGACCACAACAAGGATTGTGTTTAATATATACTTTAATATATACTACTAATTATTTGACTTGATGACCAGTTTATCTCCCTACTACTAACAGTGTTGAGGAGTCAATAGGCTTACCGTTCTCTGTACGAGTACCAATCTGTATTTAGTAGGCCGATATATATTTGTTGTAATGGATACTGACATAATAGTGGACGTCCCAATATAATAAAAAGTGATAATATTCGGTCTATGCCCAGTCAGCAATATTTTTAAGTGAATGTATCTAACAGCTTCAAGATTAGCCTGTTAACGTGTACAGCCTATTATTCATACAGGCTACACTGTGGATTACTATGTTGTAAGTGCTTTAGAAGATGAAGGGAGTGGAGTTCTGCTTCATGTGGTATAACTTCTACTCCATTACGTTGTGTTAATGTGAAAATGGCATTCATTGATTCATTACAACTGTGGGTAAAATAAAAGATAAGAGCAACTTGAAGCTTGAATCTCGATTCGCCATTATCTACGGCACTTTCGTTAACCAGAAAACCAGTCCAGTATTCTCATTATTTCAGGGTTTTTTTATTTAAATAATCCATCCTAATGTAAAACAGTTCGGCCTATTTAAAGGGGCCCTATCATAACATCAGGTGTGTGAGCGTGAGGAGCCATTACAAAATGATCACGTGACAAGTAATGTCATTGTGACGATGTGACATCACAAGTGGGAGTGTGTCTGACTAGTTGTACGCAGACGAGATCAGTGGGTACAGACAGTCCGCTGGGTCGGCCGCTGGTCTGGTCAGTGTGGTCGGCATACATCTGCTGGAGGGTGACAGTACTCTCACCTGTGATGTCACATTGCCACTTTTTGCGCAGCATTTCTGAACAGCTTGTCATGGCTAATCAAGCCCACACCTGGAGGCATAATAGGGCCCCTTTAAGCAACATTCCCATGAGCCAAGGACCACAGCCTCGATTCTACCGTAATATCTCTTGCAGTGCGTCCTCTGGCCCATAGAGGGCAGCATTTACCCGCAGGAGCCCCCAGCAGCAGCAGCAGCAGCAGCAGCCGCAGCCGCAGCAGCAGCAGGTGCCTTCAATTTGAACAATGATATTTTGTTGTGGCCTCTTCTGTGTAGCAGCAGCACTGTGTCTACACAAGCCATTGTGTGATCTGAGTGTTTGTTTGTTTGCTGTGCTGTGTACAAGGGAAGAAAAGCAAAGGATTGGTGGGAAAGGGTTCTCTTTCGGTATGAAGAAAAACATCTTTCCAAATATAAAATACAATCACCTTTCAGGTTGAAAGCTTTGTTGCTGTATATTTTTCTTTTTACAGTTCTGGGAATTTGGTGTGTTTTGTAAGCTACTTTAAAAAAAAAGAAGAAGAATGTTTGATGTGATCTGAAGCATTTCCTTTGTTAATATGCGTTCGGATGGGTATTCAACATTCTTACGGACTGCCAGACATACATTTTTCTTTCTCAATTTTTGAAATTAATATCTATAGATAGGCCTGGCCTGGAAAATATATATATATGTGAACAAAGAACAGGGTGTGTGTGTGTGCGCGCATGTATGTGTGTGTGTGTGTGTGTGTGTGTGTGTGTGTGAAGTCTTCATCAATCAAAACTTTGCTAATTTGATGTATTCCACTTAGTGGGCTATATACTTTGAGACAGAGTCAATGTAAAATGAAAAAAGAAGGGAAAATGAATTGAAACAAAAAAAAAGAAAAAAGGGGGAAGTAAAGACCCCTGTCATAACAGCCCCCCACCACCCGCCCTCTCTCTCTCCGCCGAAGGAAATTACCGCCACGGAAGTTAATGAAGTCTCGCGCGCTGATGAGGGCGGGAAATTGCAGAGAAGAGGGGTCAGCGCTTTCTCTTTAGCCTTTCCCTATTCCGCGGCAAAATGGCTGCGGTCAAGATCCATACTTTTAGAGGACGAGAAGCACTCAGCAACACGCGAGAGAGAGAGAGAGAGAGAGAGAGAGAAAAACGACAGAGGTGGGAGATGATAGAGAGAGAAAAGGAGAGAGGAAGAGGAGGGCGGGAGGGAGAGAGAAGATTAATGGTGCTAAGTGCTAGCACTTGGCAACGAGGTAACATATCCCGCATGTTCTCTCTTTCCCCGAGCTGATGTTTTCATGGACCTTGGCTTTACACGTTGACTTTTAGCAATGATTTACCTGATTCAAATAATCTATCTCGTCGTTTTATCATTGCCACCCCACCCGGGGTTCGCGTCGGACCTTATATCCCGTTACGCGTGCACACCTTGAGAGACCGGAGAACTCTATTCCCCGCCCCCCCCCCCCGTTGATGCTTGCGGCCCACGCTGAAGACCAAAGTCGACGCCTTTTTGTGAACGCGTGTTTGATTTGAGAAAACTGGCCTTTTTTTTTTTTGCGTTTTAATACCACTTCTGACGGCACCGACGGGGGGGAGGAGAGTTTAGCAAACGTTTTGCTATCACTCGACACCCTGACATTTTGGATGGTTCTCGCGGAAACCGGCTTTCTGGATGGTTGGAGGGGCCTGTCGGATGTTTTATCTGACAGGAACACTCACGAACACACGCGCTAACAGATACCATCGGAACGCACCTCAATCTGCCGCGGATTGAGTATAAAGTTTGACATTTTGGTGTGCCGAGTCTGACATTCTGTCGCGATAACTTTTTCCTAAACTGAACCTCTTCGACGGTGGCGAGCCCTTTTTTATTTAATAAAACATTTTTTGTTTTACGTCCGGCCGTATAATATGTAATAGTGTCTCAGCACACTGTCATTGATAGTGTGCTGGAAAACAAAGTACTTACTCGGTAGGAATTCACTTTTTATTCGTATTCTTTTGTTCCCTTCTGGATTTGTGAGTCTTTTTGCTCGCTTCAGTCTCACCAAATATCTTCTACCTCCATCTACACATCCATCCATCCACCCGTCATTCATTCATGCATTCATCCATCCATCCATTAATTCATTCATTCATTGTTTAATTCACTCATCCATCCATCCATCCATCCATCCACCTATCTCTCTCTCTCTCCTCTGTGCCGCCTCCCCGCCGCTGTCACGCCGCCGTCTCCGCTGGAAAAGAAAGAAAGAGAGAGAGAGAGAGAGAGAGAGAGAGAGAGAGAGAGAGAGAGATGTCCCTGTAATGGGATCATAAGTCATCTCTCAGGAATCGATTACAGAAAACAAATGAACACTTGTGCGCTTCAAATGGAGCCCTCCCATATTCACAACGCCAGCCCCCGCCGTCGAAAGCAATTGCAAAAAAATGGCGTCTTCTTCTCGGACGCGCTTGTATCGCGTGTCACACTTTTTTTTGGAAGGGAGGGGGGGGGGAGGGGGGGGGAACACTCTCATCAATCGGCCGCTAATGTCTTGTGAGCTCCCGGGGAAAGGAAAAGAAAGGTAAGCGGAGTGACTTCTCTCCCCCAGGAGTGAGGCTTCCTCCATGGGGGTTCGAATCGGCAGAAGGCACGGCCCCCCCCCACCCTGACCCCTCGACCCCGGCCCCGTCATATGTACGGCATAATATGGGATTAATATATACGCCTGTGTGGTTATAAGTTAATGTCCGCCGAAGCTTCAAGGCCCAGACGGATGTAATGCCATTTGTGGCGTCAATTAGACCAAGAGGCGGCGTTATTAATATAAATATTTGCTCCATTACATTTCTGAGATGACTGTTATTGTGGACATATTGTCAGGCTGTAGAAGCTTTTCAACCTCGATTTCATTACCACCGCCGCCACCGCACGACGATATCCCCCCCCCCCCCCCCCACCCCCCACCCCCCCCAAAAAAAATAATCCAATATTTAAATGAGAGCTTTGTGCCTCTTTCTTAACCTCTTATTCAATTACGGCCCAATGAATCCGCAAATATCTAATTATCAAGATGGATCCCTTCGTTAAGAAAAAAGTTTTTAAAGCCGCGGAAATCTCGAGTGATTCTACGCGGAAGAATAAATAAATGTTGGACTGGTTGGACTGGTGAAAACGGCCGTGGGATGCGGCGGGCGGGCGGGGGGGAAAAAAAAACACAAATTAAAGAAGAACACTTCTGTGTTGTGGGTGCACAAGTACTAACGCCCGCAATCACATTATAAAAAAAAGGGCTAATTTGTGCATTAAGCACTCTGTGTTTGTTAAGCCGGGACTCAGTTATAATCACAGAGTCGACCACTTAGGACCATCACATAAATAACGCGGAGAGAGGGTTGTACAGTTA
Source organism: Coryphaenoides rupestris (assembly GCA_002895965.2). Taxonomy (NCBI): domain Eukaryota; kingdom Metazoa; phylum Chordata; class Actinopteri; order Gadiformes; family Macrouridae; genus Coryphaenoides; species Coryphaenoides rupestris. The sequence continues at coordinate 17,044 of PIJE02001708.1, forward strand.
AAAAACACTTGGGAGCGCACCGGCATTCCCTCAAAAATTAACTCAAGTAGCTTTCTCAATTATTACGCCGTTGTAAAATTTAAAAATTCAAAAGCCAGCGAGCTCAGAGAGAGAGAGAGAGAGAGAGAGAGAGAGAGAGAGAGAGAGAGAGAGAGAGAGAGAGAGAGAGAGAGAGAGAGAGAGAGAGAGAGAGAGAGAGGGCTTTGTTGACCGTCCTAAATTAACGTCAACCCCAACCAGGAGTGGCCATGATTGCAGGCTGGTGACTGCTAACTTCCTGTCTCTCTGTCTGTCCCTCTCTCTATCTCTCTGTCTCTGTCTCTGTCTATATCTCCCTCTCTCCCTCTCTGTCTCTCTCTCTGTCTCTCTGTCTCCCTCTCTGTCTCTCTCCATCTCTCTCCCTCTCTGTCTCTCTCTCTGTCTGTCTCTCTCTCTGTCTCTCTCTCTGTCTCTCTCCCTCTCTGTCTTCTCTCTCTCTGTCTCTCTGTCTCTCTCCCTCTCTGTCTCTCTGTCTCCCTCTCTGTCTCTTCCTGCTTCTGTCTCTGTCTTTTCACGCCATGACCACCGAACGAGAGGACAGGAAGCGGGAGAGAGAGAGAGAAGGGGGTTGATGGGCTGAGGACGAGAGATGGAGGGAGACACGGGAACAGGGGAGAGACAACGAGACAACGAACGAGAGAGAATGAGAAAGAGAGCGAGGGAGGGAGGGAGGGAGGGAAGGAGGAAGAGAGAGACAGAGAGGAGGGAGAATAAAGAAAAGATGAAGGTGCAGAGTGGGAGAGAGCAATAAAGGGAATAAAAGAACACAGAGAGAGAGAGAGAGAGAGAGAGAGAGAGAGAGATAGGTGGATGGATGGATGGATGGATGAGTGAATTAAACAATGAATGAATGAATTAATGGATGGATGGATGAATGCATGAATGAATGACGGGTGGATGGATGGATGTGTAGATGGAGGTAGAAGATATTTGGTGAGACTGAAGCGAGCAAAAAGACTCACAAATCCAGAAGGGAACAAAAGAATACGAATAAAAAGTGAATTCCTACCGAGTAAGTACTTTGTTTTCCAGCACACTATCAATGACAGTGTGCTGAGACACTATTACATATTATACGGCCGGACGTAAAACAAAAAATGTTTTATTAAATAAAAAAGGGCTCGCCACCGTCGAAGAGGTTCAGTTTAGGAAAAAGTTATCGCGACAGAATGTCAGACTCGGCACACCGAAATGTCAAACTTTATACTCAATCCGCGGCAGATTGAGGTGCGTTCCGATGGTATCTGTTAGCGCTTAGTGTGTTCGTGAGTGTTCCTGTCAGATAAAACATCCGACAGGCCCCTCCAACCATCTAGAAAGCCGGTTTCCGCGAGAACCATCCAAAATGTCAGGGTGTCGAGTGATAGCAAAACGTTTGCTAAACTCTCCCCCCCCCCCCCCCCCCCGTCGGTGCCGTCAGAAGTGGTATTAAAACGCAAAAAAAAAAAGGCCAGTTTTCTCAAATCAAACACGCGTTCACAAAAAGGTGTCGACTTTGGTCTTCACCGTGGGCCGCAAGCATCAACGGGGGGGGGGGGGGGGGGGGCGGGGAATAGAGTTCTCCGGTCTCTCAAGGTGTGCACGCGTAACGGGATATAAGGTCCGACGCGAACCCCGGGTGGGGTGGCGATGATAAAACGACGAGATAGATTATTTGAATCAGGTAAATCATTGCTAAAAGTCAACGTGTAAAGCCAAGGTCCATGAAAACATCAGCTCGGGGAAAGAGAGAACATGCGGGATATGTTACCTCGTTGCCAAGTGCTAGCACTTAGCACCATTAATCTTCTCTCTCCCTCCCGCCCTCCTCTTCCTCTCTCCTTTTCTCTCTCTATCATCTCCCACCTCTGTCGTTTTTCTCTCTCTCTCTCTCTCTCTCTCGCGTGTTGCTGAGTGCTTCTCGTCCTCTAAAAGTATGGATCTTGACCGCAGCCATTTTGCCGCGGAATAGGGAAAGGCTAAAGAGAAAGCGCTGACCCCTCTTCTCTGCAATTTCCCGCCCTCATCAGCGCGCGAGACTTCATTAACTTCCGTGGCGGTAATTTCCTTCGGCGGAGAGAGAGAGGGGGGGGGGGGGGGGGCTGTTATGACAGGGGTCTTTACTTCCCCCTTTTTTCTTTTTTTTTGTTTCAATTCATTTTCCCTTCTTTTTTCATTTTACATTGACTCTGTCTCAAAGTATATAGCCCACTAAGTGGAATACATCAAATTAGCAAAGTTTTGATTGATGAAGACTTCACACACACACACAACAGGCACCCCCTGTTCTTAGTTCACATATATATATATATTTTCCAGGCCAGGCCTATCTATAGATATTAATTTCAAAAATTGAGAAAGAAAATGTATGTCTGGCAGTCCGTAAGAATGTTGAATACCCATCCGAACGCATATTAACAAAGGAAATGCTTCAGATCACATCAAACATTCTTCTTTTTTTTTTAAAGTAGCTTACAAAACACACCAAATTCCCAGAACTGTAAAAAGAAAAATATACAGCAACAAAGCTTTCAACCTGAAAGGTGATTGTATTTTATATTTGGAAAGATGTTTTTCTTTCATACCGAAAGAGAACCCTTTCCCACCAATCTTTTGCTTTTCTTCCCTTGTACACAGCACAGCAAACAAACAAAACACTCAGATCACACAATGGCTTGTGTAGACACAGTGCTGCTGCTACACAGAAGCCTGTATTTGTGCACTTGGAAGAGGCCACAACAAAATATCATTGTTCAAATTGAAGGCACCTGCTGCTTGCTGCGGCTGCGGCTGCGGCTGCTGCTGCTGCTGCTGCTGGGGGCTCCTGCGGGTAAATGCTGCCCTCTATGGGCCAGAGGACGCCACTGCAAGAGATATTACATGTAGAATCGAGGCTATGGTCCCTTGGCTCATGGGAATGTTGCTTAAAGGGGCCCTATTATGCCTCCAGGTGTGAGCTTGATTAGCCATGACAAGCTGTTCAAAAATGCTGCGCAAAAATTGGCAATGTGACATCACAGGTGAGAGTACTGTCACCCTCCAGCAGATGTATGCCGACCCACACTGACCAGACCAGCGGCCGACCCAGCGGACTTTCTGTACCCACTGATCTCGTCTGCGTACAACTAGTCAGACACACTCCCACTTGTGATGTCACATCGTCACAATGACATTACTTGTCACGTGATCATTTTGTAATGGCTCCTCACGCTCACACACCTGATGTTATGATAGGGCCCCTTTAAATAGGCCGAACTGTTTTACATTAGGATGGATTATTTAAAAAAAAAAACCCTGAAAATAATGAGAATACTGGACTGGTTTTCTGGTTAACGAAAGTGCCGTAGATAATGGCGAATCGATGCTTTTTGTGTTGAGATTCAAGCTTCAAGTTGCTCTTATCTTTTATTTTACCCACAGTTGTAATGAATCAATGAATGCCATTTTCACATTAACACAACGTAATGGAGTAGAAGTTATACCACATGAAGCAGAACTCCACTCCCTTCATCTTCTAAAGCACTTACAACATAGTAATCCACAGTGTAGCCTGTATGAATAATAGGCTGTACACGTTAACAGGCTAATCTTGAAGCTGTTAGATACATTCACTTAAAATATTGCTGACTGGGCATAGACCGAATATTATCACTTTTATTATATTGGGACGTCCACTATTATGTCAGTATCCATTACAACAAATATATATCGGCCTACTAAATACAGATTGGTACTCGTACAGAGAACGGTAAGCCTATTGACTCCTCAAACACTGTTAGTAGTAGGGAGATAAACTAGTCATCAAGTCAAATAATTAGTAGTATATATTAAAGTATATATTAAACACAATCCTTGTTGTGGTCCTGTCCTAAACAGTGATGGGCCAGAAAAGTAGAAAAACCATTTGACGAAGTAAAGTGTTTTTCTGTAAGTGATTATGGGACTGGGATCTAACTAATAAGCCATCTTATTTGTTGTGTCTGTGCTGACAATGTAAATGTTCAAGAACCGAAAGCGAAAGACGTTTGCAAACGACAGCACCCCCACACCGCTCGGATCCCCCATCCATGTTCATACTGGCCTCTCGGACACAGTGCGTGTATTTATGCAGTTAACTGGGACACACGGTAACTTTGTGTGGTGTATTCTGCTTCTGAGTAGTTGTGGCTGTGGTGTGTGTCCTGTTGTCGTCGTTTTTGTTGTTGTTGTTTCACTGCCATCGGTACAAGACAGCAGTGATATCAATTATTTGTGACTGTGAGAGGTAGACAGGATAGACAAACTGTGAGGAATGAATTTCATTGGATCGCAGTCAAGCTGACAAACTTGTTGGGATTCAATGGAAATTCTTTTTTTGGAGAAAACAAATCGTCACAAGCCATGACAAAATAATTTGCAGTTATTTTCATTTATTGAAGGCACATTAGTAATAACAAAGTATACCTTAAGATAGGGCTGGACATGACATACATTCATTGTCAATTACATGGTTTCTCGAAATAAAAAAAAGATCGGACATGAAAAGGTTCACGGGCAAGAGGTTGTCAAACTTTGGTGTTTTCCCAAACCAACCCAATGGAACTCTTTAAACATGGGTTTTCTCATTCAATTGAGAATTAATCTGCACTATACGAACGATCAGATCTATCAACAGCACATGCATTTCGGCACTACTTGCCAATTCCAATTTGTCCACCCACAAATAAATGCTTTTTCAAATTAAATACTTTACCAATATATCTTTACAATACCCAGCCTCAGCTAGCCTAGGACACGTCACATTTCACAGCAGTAGGTAATACCATATTAGTCTCATCAGGATTATCCGATTAATTACGAGTCCCGAACTTCCAGTGTACAGCAATAGAGTGGTCATTTTGTACATGTGTTATACAGTCATACAGTAGTGTCGCAAGTACATACGAATCGAGCTCGAGCAAGGTGTGTGCGAGGGTGTGTGCGAGGGTGTCTTTTAAAAAGGGTACATCAGCGAAACGTATTGAGTGTTGCCGTGAGTTTCTACACAGACAGCGCATCCGAAGCCTTGATCAACGAGAACTTGAATCAGCGTGAATCAGGAAGTGAATCAGAAAGGAACAGGAAGTGCAACAGGAGGTTAAGTCACTCAAAAACAACTAAATGTTACATTTTGAATCAAGCAAGCAATCAAGAGTCGATCTGGATCGATCTTCAAGCTCCCACACATAACCAGCTTGATTGTCTAGAGGTGTGTGCAGTCATAGTCGCGATCAGCCAATCCCGTCCCAGTCAGACACGTTCAGCCAATCAGGAACGCCTCTCTCTTCAGTACCTGCGTGGGAGGTGGGGGAGGGGGGGGGAAAGGGGTTTGGGGAAGGAGCCTCAACACTGGGACTCACTGTGTCGTCTGGGCGTGATGGCGTCTGCTTGGCCCCCCCTCGGGCTGCTCCTCCTCTTCCTCCTCCTCCTCCTCCTCCGCCTCCGCCACGCCCGCCATGCAGGACGCCAGGAAGTCCCGGCAGCGGCGCGCGTACTCGACGGGGAAATCCCGGAAGTGGCAGACGTGCGCGCTCGTCCCAAAGTCCACGCTCTGCACGGGCACGCCGTGGCGCCGCATCGCGCCCACCATGTCCTCCACGTCCGTGTGCCGGATGACCCGGTCCGCCCGGGAGTACAGGTACAGCTGGGGCCAGGGGGGCGGCCCGTCCCGCATGGCGTCGTAGTGGTTCCGGTGCACGTACTTGGTCACGGGGTAGAGCACCACGCGCAGCAGGAACACGGCGGTGGCGAACAGCGCCATCAGCACGCACCACAGCGCCGGGTTGATGCGGGGCCCCAGCGTGGCGTCGAGGGCGCGCAGCGCCCCGCGCACGTTGGCGCTGCCCGGCGCGCTGTCCACCACCGCGCCGAGCACACGCAGCGAGCGGAACCGCGGCGGCCGCCGGTGGCTGTGCAGCAGCTCCACCACGTAGCGGTAGAGCATGAAGCCGCCGTTGCTGAAGACGTGGAAGAGGATGGGGCTGCTCTCCACCTCGTAGTCGTAGAGCACCTCCAGCAGCTTCAGGGCCGTGCCGCTCAGCTCCTTGAAGCCGAACGACTCTGAGATGAAGACCGCCTTCAGCTGGGCGGTGTAGCGCACGGTCACGCAGCCCTGAGACGGGACACACAGACAGACAGACAGACAGACAGAAAGAAACAACACAAAGACAGACAGACAGAAACAACACACAACAGAAAACACACACACAGACAGACAGACAGATAGAAACGACACAAGAACAGAACACAAGAGCAGAATTATTCAACAGATCCCAATCGCACAGACAGCCCCTTAGGTCCACATGACTGAGGGCCACGCCATGAGGCTTGACAGTTTAGAGTTTAGGTCTAAACTCAAACATGTGGCCCGGGGGCCGGATGTGGCCCCGCGAGCTGATCCGATCCGGCCCGGGAAGCAATTTCAGAAAACAGATGGATGAATACGTGGAACATGGATAGGATGTGAACAGGCATAAATATACAGTACATCAGTCAAAACTCAGGTTCCAACTTTTAGAGAGGAATAAAACACATTCGTCTCATGTGCATTCCTCTCGTTGTCTTCAGGTAATAAGACATTTTAAAGCTGCATCGCCTCGGGACCCCCCAGGAGGAACTGGAGAGTGTGGCTGGGGAGAAGGAAGCCTGGAGGGGGGGCCCTGCTTAGCCGGCTGCCACCGGGACCCGGCCCCGGGTAAGCGGACGAGAATGGATGGATGGATGGATGGAATGGATTGGATCGTGCACAAAAAAGCACTTCAATCTTGAGGTGTTTGTGGTGGTTGTGGTGGTTGTTGTGGTTCCACCTGCTCATTGTAGATGGAGCTGTACTTGGAGATGTGTTTGTCTTTGCAGCCAGCCCAGCCCAGGAGGACCACCACGGGCTCCTTGGTCCCCTGCCAGTGTCTCTCTGGAAGGAAGGAAACACACACACACACACACACACACACACACATTAACAACAACTACAACAACACACAATCAAGCAATGGGTGGGGCTAGCAGGTGTGGTCTCAGGGAGATGGTGTCTGACCCGATGTCACCGCGTCTGGAAACACGATGTTGTAGTCCATCTCGTCGTCCGCCATCGTTGTAGTTCTACTGGATGTGTGGCTTACGTGTGTGGCTTACGTGTGTGGCTTGTGGTTATAATAACGTGTCAATAAATAACGTGACGCCGCTAGCTTGACGTTTGACGGCGGTCGTGAGGAGGATCCACGCAGGCCGAGCTAATCGATTTTTTGTATGTGGGGGTTCGAGAGGACACCGAGGACTGGACATCGACTGCTCTGAGCTCTGAGTGCCGCGTCGGTGTTCCCACGTGATTGCGTCGTGGGTCCGCTAGGGGGCGCCCGCAACACGTCCACAAGATACATAGATAGATAGATAGATGGATAGAGAGATAGATAGACAATCACCTGTCAATCACCTGTCAATCACCTGTCAATCCCACTTGTATTTATCAGATTTGTATTTTGTATTTTATTGATTTGTTTTACTTAGTATTTCTTGTAACACAGTCTTTTAGTTGACTTACTTACCTGTATATATTTAGTTGTTTATAAGTATATTTTAGATACTCATATTTATAAATTTGATTGCAATATTGCAGCTTTGTTTACATATGTCTTTGTTATAGAATATCTGCAATTGTACAATTGTACTGTAGTTTTTGTTTTTATTTATTTATGAACATACAAGGAGTCGTAGAGGAAAACATACAAATAATGTAATGCAGTAAGCACGTTGCCAATATAGGAGAATAAAATCAAATGCAAATAATTATGGGGGTTTGAATAAAAAATATATAGTAAAACATACAAATAATCCAGTCATTTCTGAATCACAACACGAAGAGGAGCAGATCTTTGACAAATAATCAGCATAAATCAAAACTAAATTAAAAATAAATAAAATTAGATAAATTATAAATTATCCCCAGAAATATGTATTGCTATTTTCTTAGAGTATTGTGCATAAGTGAAGAGAAATATAAGTTGATTTATAGAACAATGTGCCCACCACAACAGAACAACAACAACAACAACAACAACAACAACAACAACAACAACAACAAAACCAACGGCACTTCTCACTGAACACGCCTGAACGTTTTGATCCGCCTCTGCGCCCTCCGCTCATTGGACGAGACGGCTGTCAATCAAACACGTGCCCTTTTCTCAGTATTACTTTCCTCAGTATTACGTGCAATATTAATATTAATATTACTGCATCCAACATCATGTACAATACTCTATCATGTGCTATATTATTTATTATTATTATTATTATTATTATTATTATTATTATTATTATTATTATTATTATCATCATGTTGTCTATAATACTATCTATAACACTACCTCTCATCTCCTCTCATCATCATGTGCAATATTCTTAATGTCATGTCCAATAATATTTCACTTCATTCATGCCAAATAGTTTTCTCCGTCGGAATATCTTACCTTGCCTACATATTTGTATATTTGAACTGTTAATTTGTAAATCCGTTATTTTATTTTCATCATTCTGTTGTTTTCCATATTGTTTTATTGTACTGTATCGCTATGTAACCCGGCACAATAATTTCCTTCGGGATTAATAAAGTTCTATTCTATTCTATTCTCTATTCTATTCTATTCTATTCTATTCTATTCTCTATTATCTATTCTATTCTCTATTATCTGATCTATTCTATTCTATTATATTATCTATTCTATTCCATTCTCTATTCTCTATTCTCTATTCTATTCTCTATTCTATTCTAATACGTGGGGCGTGGTGAGGGGGCGGGGCTTGTGGGAGGAGTTAACGGAGTGGGCGGGACGGAGGCGCGGAGGCGGAGCGGAGCTGAGCTGTCAAAGAGAGGCGACGACGAGCGCTGAAGTAAATACGAGAGCCGAGGCGGACGCCAAAAAACAACATTATTATTATTACTACTATTATTATTATTATTATAATACGTGTGTTGTGTTACGCGCTATTTATACTCTATACGCTCCGACGCACTAGTCCGTGGACGCGTAAACCCGTAGAAACTTTAGCGTTTGTTTGCGCGCCAACGCCAACGACTTTCGCTCGCCGTGCGTCGCAGCGTCGCAGCCCCGTACCGTTGGGACGCCGCTCCCGCCTCACCAAAGTTAGCTTAACTTCTGTGGGGTTTTTGTTCGGTGACTTAATCGCACTCGGGGCGTTAACTTAATTCACAAAATAACAGTCAGTGGCGGTTGGGAGACAATTGATCGATCGCATCCTCGACGACAACACGAAACGACACGAAACGTAACGAAACAGGTAAGCGAGGTGGTGTGTGTGTGTGTGTGTGTGTGTGTTCAGTTGGTAAAGATGGTAAAGAATCGTGTGACGGAGTGACGTCTCCTTCGAGGCTTCCTGCTGCCTTCCTTCCTTCCTTGTGTTGTGTGGTGTTGTTGTGTTGTGTTGTGTGGTGTTGTTGTGTTATGTTGACTCCATGCATGCAGTCCTACATGCACATTTTCTGACAAAAACACACCCTTTTAAAGACTTGATCATGCTCACACAGCAACAGCAACAGTCTCATCAAGACAACAAGTCATCTTGATGTGGTGGTGGTGTCCTTTGGAGGGAGGGGAGGGAGGAAGCAGGGCTGAATCACAACCTTACCCTTAACCCTTGACCCTTGACACTTCTTACTCTGAGTTGGGAAAGAGTAAAATCGTGTGACGGAGTGACGTCTCCTTCGAGGCTTCCTGTTGTGTTGTGTTGTGTTGTGTTGACTCCATGCATGCAAACACACCTTTTTAAATACTGTATTATGCTCACACAGCAACAGGCTTACAACAAACAGTCTCATCAAGACAACAAGTCATCTTGAATGTGGTGGTGTCCTTGGGAGGAAGCAGGGCTGAATGACAACCTTACCCTTGACACTTCTTCCTCTCTGTTTGCCTTCTTGGAACACATTGCTTGATGTCGTCCCGCCTTGTAGGACTAATGAACAAGTGACTAAGTGTATTAATGATTAAACCCGTGAGTGAGGAATGGCGGGTATGCAGAGACTTGGCCTTGGCACTGCACCAGAATAGATGCAGTCGGCTAACAGGCAAACTATTTAAGGTGCGACCTCGTCTTAGCATAAATTGCTCAACCTTGCTATGCTCGGTATGTGTTGGCGAGGTGATTTTGAAGTCTCTCCAAACACAAATTATGTGGATAAAAACGCCCAAACCTCGTAAGCATAGGCATAGGCGTCTGGGAGCTGTGGGCTATTCATTCCGGCGTTATTACAGTGTTATGTGTTATAAGTGGTGTGGTTTGGGAATTTGAGGTCTCGCTGTTGACTTGCTAGAGATCCACACTTGTTGTTCTCTCTAAATTGAGTCATAATTGATGGTGTCTAAAATAGTACAATTCATCAAGTTGAAACAAATTATGCATTGTAGTCTGATTTGACAAGATAATGCTCTTCAGTGTCTAAATTGGGATATATATATATATATATATATATATATATATATCGCCTGTTTTTCACCCCCCAGCGATATTATGACATCAAACAAGATAATGATATCTACCTGTGCATGGGGCCGCCCCAGCTATATATTACAATATTACTGGAGCCATTGAGAACTTTGGTCAAGTGCTAACCTGCCTGGATTGTACCCTTTCTTCCCCCTATTGTTGGAGGCAGGGTTTGCTGACAGACAGACAGACATACAGACAGACAGGCAGGCAGTGTCTGTCCTAACAGGCCAGCAAGAGACAAGACGAAGCATGCAACAGAGGAGATGGAAATTGTAGGGCAGAGAGAGCGACCATTGCTGGTACAGCGTGGTGCAGCCTCTGGTTAATGATAATATCAATGCGACCACTTCATCCGGCGCTATGCAGAACTTTGTCTGTGGGAGACAAAACCAATAGATAAGGATACACGAGAAAGAGGAAATGCGTAGAGCAGAGAGTTTTCGTACGTGTACCTACCTACTTCAACATAATGCCTCGTGTGCAAACCCAAAAATGTGTGTTTAGTGACACTGATTGTGTTGACAAAGTGATTTACAGCGAGTTTAAATGCAAGTCGTTAAAAAGAGCATGTAGGTTGTTTAAAGCATGTCGCTCATGAATGCCTGCAGGTGGGGCGGGGGGGACGTGGACGTTGGGGTTGGAATCCACAATCCTTTGTCTGGGAGTCGAACGGCCCCTCAAAGTACCTAGCCGCCCCCACAATGCAGACCACTGTTAACCCCGTCCCTCGCCCGTGCATGCTGCAGAGACCTGGGGCCAGGTGTGTTACTGGGTTACCGGGTTCAATCCCCAAGGTCCCACAGTATATCCTGTTAGCGAGATGTATTAACCCCCCACCTGCTCCTTAATGTAGATTATGCTACAATAACGAAGGTGAAGAAGGCGTTGAGGATGAATGATGAACAAACTATTGCAAACATGTCACACCCGTCGTAGAATCAAAGTTTGGCCGACGGAGAAATGGATGGCAAACGCCACACCTAGCACCCTGAGTTATTGGAGTTGTTTTCAACCGCAGAAGATTAGTTGTGTCTCACATTGTCATCACATGACATGATGTTATGAGACTTGTTGTTGCACTTGCCGACCTAGAGGGCATTACGGTGTGTATTTCTAAATGTGTTACAGTAAACGTAATGTATTACATACAATATTCTCCTAACTCAGGCTTCAGGATCAGGATCTTGGATCTTGACAGGTCTAGGTCCACTAGGAAGGACCAATTGATATGACCATAGCTAATACAAGTCCTCTGCGTGACTTGAGGTGGAGAAGGCGGGCCCAGGGGAAGGAGGCGGGGTCAGGGATTGGTGTCGCAAAAAGACGGCCCTGTCAGTCATTTCTCTCTGAAAACATATGCACAAGCAACGCGAATTTGGGGAAGTGGAAACGAAAAAGTTTCGCAAAAAGGATCTTGAGGTAATCTGACAGTTTCCCCCTTCATGCAAATGCAAAACTCAGATTGACTCAGCAAAACACAGCTGCAGCTTTGGAGTTTCATGTCGACGAAATTATAGAACTTCAGAATTTCTTCCATTCCGACATTTACCACCATGAAGTCATCGTAAAGTGAACGCAAGATGTTAACACTAAAGTCCGACGACGAGTTTAAGCCAATCACTCAAACTCCCCTCCTAAATAGTTGCTCTAGCGTCCTTCTTGCAGTGAAAAACCATCACAAACGCTCCTTATCTCTACGTCTGTCTCAGCCCCCGTCACAACCCATCATCGTAAAGCCATTCAGAGGTTGATTTACTATTGACGTCTTCTATTGGCCTGTAATCCACTAGGGCACAGCTGCATAGTGGAAGCCCCCCCCCCCCCCCTTTAAAGCTACTGCCATAGAACAGAACTTGGGGCCTTGGGCTGCTTTGGTGGATGGCCCCATCTGGTTTTTAAAATAACACTCGGCCACATTTTAGGAACCCAAAAAAAAGTTTCCCCCCTTTTAAAGAAAAAAAAAGAAAAAAGCATTCCTCCCAGTCCCACGTTTCCACCCCCTGGTTCCTTTTAGTGTGGTCTTTGAAATGAATAGCTTTGGAAATGTAATACAACTGAGGACAGTACGAAGTCTCTCGGTGCTCGTCGACGTCGCAGTCGGCGGTCTATTTTGGTCCTCCTTTTAATTAGCGTGCGCGTTTTAAAAGGGTTTTAAGCTCCGCTCGGCTGGATGGTTTCCCTGAGAAGAGATTGGTGGCTTTTTGTCGCAGTTTGTCTCTCTGTCTCGAGAAACCGCTTTCTTTGTGTTCACATGGTCGTCAAAATAGTCGCGTTCGGTCATATCAACCAAGAGGTTGATATGAGGATAATAATAATAATAATAATAATACATTAAACGGATGGTGCTGTGTTCTCGTACAGAGCACATCCACATCCTCCGTGGTCAATGTGTCACAGAAACATCTAGATCTATTACTACTCCCCCACGCATTGACACGTCAACACTTATTTGTCACAAGTCACAGTTTGTTTCACGACATTAACCCTCTTTTTTGATGTTGGTGTTGTTGACTGAAAGGACTGAAATACCGTTTTGAGTGGGATGCTTGCTGTTCGGTCGGTCTTCGCTCTGTGTACAGAAGGTCTAAGGGGGCCGTGTGTTGTGTGTGTGTGTGTGTGTGTGTGTGTGTGTGTGTGTGTGTGTGTGTGTGGGCACTGTATCCGTTCCTCGATCCACCACCCACTGCTGTGGTGGGGCCAGTTTTGAATTGAGGGAAGTGAGAATTTATGCTGTGTGTGTGTTGTGTGTGTGTGTGTGTGTGTGTGTGTGTGTGTGTGTGTGTGTGTGTGTGTGTGTGTGTGTGTGTGTGTGTGTGTGTGTGTGTGTGTTGTGTGTGTGTGTGTGTGTGTGTGTGTGTGTGTGTGTGTGTGTGTGTGTGTGTGTGTGTGTGTGTGTGTGTGTGTGTGTGTGTGTGGTTTGTATGAGGTCAGGTTCTGGATGAGTGAGAGGCCACTGGAAGTTGTAGTCCTCAAGCATGCTTGCGTCGCTTGGCCTACATTTCTTTCTTGGCTTGGGTCGTTTTGAAGAGCTGTCGTGTGTCTGGGGGAGAATGAAACGCCACTGGAGAGAGAGAGGGAGGGAGAAGGGGAGAGAAAAGGAGTGTGATAATCCTTTTATGGATGCGGTTGGAGCCAGTGATGGCCGATGATGTCACTCGCAAGTTGACCAGTTTGTCAAACGGTTCTTGAGTCGAGTGTCTGTGATGGAACACAACTGGGCCCCGGTAGCAGCACACGTATTTAAACTTTTATTGCGACGAGGCCGCTGCAGTCCAGGCCGTGACTGTTCAACTTTACTGCTCGCATGTCAACACGCGTATACACACACACGTACGCGAACATCTGGAGAGCATAAATCATACGCACCCACACAGTTCCAATAATCACATGATTGTATGATGTGTAGGCTTTCCTGTGGAATCTTTTAGGCTTTATGATGAATTTCTCAGCGCTGTACATGGGGGGAAAAAACTTTCTGCAGTTTGCTGTCGCTCCAGTTTTAAGCAAGGGGAATCAATTGGGCCCAGGCGATGAATTACAACAGAAATTAGGCCTAAATTCCCAGATGTGGGTTTGCTAACGGTGCTGCTGTGGCAGTTGGTCAGAAATGGTGTCACAATTACGTTTGTAGATTTGGGGTCTTGTGTGTGACCCTGTCTGGCACCGGAAAGGTCCGCTGATCAATTGTACACATAATGGTGACATTATATAATGGATAGTCGCGGGGCAAGAAGACACAAGATGTCCGCCCCAAGATATCGATCTGAAATCCATACGACCTCCTCCGATTGGAACAAAGGCACCGGCCGCCTCCCACCAGGTGAACTTTGTATGTACGCTTACGACGCGGACCGCTCTGATAGCGGAACTGTAGCTCCAATCGCGCTCAGCGTGCCGTTTGAACTTTGCACCGCCGCAACGACTGACGCTGCATTAAATGCCACGGCAAGGCGAAATAGGCCACGGCCTCTCTCCACCACCACAGAGCCTTAAGCACGTCTAATCCATGCGTGTGTTTACTGGCTGATACTGAACTCGGACATTATCTCTCTTTCATCATCAGCACTATGGAATCAGTTGACCGCACAGGCCAGCGGCTGTAGCTATTGTCCAATAATGAACGTTGCTAAACAGAGGGATGATGGGTAATCAATCGTCGAAAGGTTACCTTTGTCCACTCCTACTACTCCATCAAACACCATCGCTCTTTGCCTCTCCTATCATCCTTTCCAATCTTGTGAGGAGGGTTCGCTAAGGGGGGGTGTAATTCCTTTAGGTGTAAAAGGCAGCCTTGTCTGAGTAGATGGGGAAAATCCAATTTTGACAGAAGCTTCCGGTTCATGTCATGATGGTCAATATTGATTCGATTTTGGGTTTCTTTCCGAACTCTTGTCCAACATGGTGTCAAGCTCCACAAACGACTCACAAAGGTCTGTTCTCTGACATATATGAGTTTGGCTTTTGGTTTTCGGTTTTCCGCGGTGTTTCCTTCCCAATTCCTTTTCTTCGTCAACCTTCATATAATCATCTGCTAGCTGATGCATATCATTATTAATACTGTCATGGTATGAGATCACATATTTGGGTTATCGTAGTGTTGTGATCAGGCTTGGCAAGTTTCATTTCCACATGTTTCCTGACCTTATTCATATCTTGGAATGACATTAAATGAATTCATGTCTTTCTCTGATTAATCATGCGATGACCAAGGTATAGTATATCCATGAGCAACCAGACACAACCAAAACAGTCTTATCGTTGATATCCTCCGGGTATTCTGTTTGAATCCCGTGGAGTAATTTGCTTTTGGTCGATTAATAAAGTTCTATTCTAATTTGATTTTGGTCGATTCTAACAATGTCTTTCAACTACATCAAACGATTCATTTTGTTCGAAATTTCAAAGAGCTTTGAACAGGAAGACGATCTTAAGAATCGGTCCAGGTGACACACACACACACACACACACACAGGAACACACACACACAAACAACACACACAAACACACGCACACATACTGAGTGACTGAAGCCTCTGTTCTGTGGTTTCCGGGCCAGATCTCTGAGGACCCGCTGGGAGCCAGTTCAAGATGTGAGAGCCGTGTGTGTGTGTGTGTGCTGTCCCAGGGGCCCTCGAACACACTCGCTCACCCCCAGTAAGGAGCCCTACTTCTGACCCCTCACCTCCTGGACTACCGTGGACTTTTTTGGGGGGGCCTAACATAATTTTTTTTTATTCTTCTGGTTTACACTCACGTCAATGGAACGGGTGCTCGCTCCACTTGGATCCCAAAGTGAACATTTGAGCTTTCTCCTTGGGATAAGGAGCCTGTGGACGTCAACAACAACAACAACAACAACAACAAGAACAACAGTGAATGACTTGTGTCATGTGGTTAGCGTCCAGAGACAACACTGACAAACTTCTGCTACCCCCCCGGTGACGGCTAATGGGGCTTCGTCGCTAAAAAGTCCCTAACAACCCGAATCATGGACCGCAACAAGCGCAACTCCATCGCCGCCATCCCCACCAGAACGGACCGTCTCCATGACGACTATGACGGCAACGCAGGGGGAGGACCCACGGACATGGTCACCGGCCTACCTTTACAGGTGAGTCGTGATTTGCATATCTCATAACAAGTGCGTTTCTGATTGGCTGAATGTCAATGCAATTGGTAAAGATTCGAAAAAAGAAATTAGCAATTGGTTACAATGAAATAAAGTATTTTCTGTATGTGTACATTCATGACAATGTAGCTTAACACGATGTCATAATTAATCCTTTATTTAATTGTTATTTTAATTGCCTTCTTGGTGTTCCTAAATCCTGTTGCAGATGGGCCGGGTCTGCTCCTCTTACCGAGCCCTGATCAACGCCTTCTCCTGCCTGACCCGCCTGGACGACTTCACCTGCGAGTGGATCGGGTCGGGCTTCTTCTCTGAGGTCTACAAGGTGGGTCCGGAACACATTGTTTTTGTTGATATTGTTGTTGTTGTTGATGTTGTTATGACTTCCTTCCGAATATTCGACAGTACAGGATAGCGTAGCGGCCATAGCCGAAAGGTTCCCGGGTTCGATGCCCGACACCAGCAGCTGCTCGAGCTAGATGCGCTCTCTCTCTCACACACACACACACACACACACACACACACACACACACACACACACACACACACACACACACACACACCCCCATACCTGCTCCCTGTTGATGCCACAAACTAACTGCACGGTACGGTGCTTTGAATAGATGTGGTGGTGCTATGCGTCGACATGGAAATAGTCGATGCGTCCCTCAATCCAGTCACGCACACGCACATTCGCATTTGCACGGCTAATCCGCTATAAGTATTAGTGCCGCGATGACCTGAGTGTCCAGCGTTGGGGTTTAATTTACGCGCAGACCGACACAGAATCGACGTGTGTGCGTGTGGACGAAAAGGCCATTTTAATGGTCTACTACTCTCTCAACGGGTAGAAGCCTGCACGCCAAACTCCATTTGACTCAAGCGTCTCTCAAGCGCGTGGTGGTCCTGTAGGGGGCCGCGAGCGAGGGTATCTGAGCTAGCATGCTCGTCGACACTCTCCACACCCCCACCCCCTTCCCCTTTCTGTGACCGTCTTTAAGTCTTGTTAGGGGCCTTCAGTCACATAAAAGGAGCCATTCTACGATGGGAGTTTGTTAAGACCATTACTTCATGACAAACACCCACCCACCGCCACCTCCTCTCAGCAAACCAGCCCCCCCCCGGGAGGGCTGGTGAATGGAAGCCACACAGCAGTCACACAGACATGCTACACGCTATTACTGTGCTTTGGCTTGGTGTCCCATCAGTGGTTCCTTTCTCTCTCTCAAACACACACACACACACGCACACACTCACGCACACACACACACACACACACACACACACACACACACACACACACACACACACACACACACACACACACACACACACACACACACACACACACACACACACACACACACACCAGACACCTCGGCCGACGACATGGTAGCAGCAAAGCACTGGCGTACACATCGTGCCAAGAAAAGCGAGCTTTATTGGTTGGTCGGCTGGTTGGTTTTTATATGCAGAGCAAAAAAATAGAAAATACGATATAAAAGCACGTTTCACATTTTGGGACTTTGTGAGACTTTTTATTGTCCGTCGGCAGCGAGAAATCGGAAGTGTCTGACGCTTAAAAACAACACACACACACACAAATTTACGACGTGCATGAAGTTTGAGCTGCAGAGTTTGAGTATTGCTGTGTGTGTGTACGTGTGCGTCTGCGTGTGTGTGACGGTGTGTGTGTGTGTGTGGACACAATGTCTTTCTGTTTTTTGTAGGATATTGATGGCAGGGCCACTGACTGAAGGGAGGTCTTGTGCTGGTGACAGCTCTTAGCTCGGTGCGGAATTGACGGAGATTGTTTAGATTGGGTGTGTGTGTGTGCGTGTGTGTGTGCGTGTGTGTGTGCGTGTGCGTGTGCGTGTGCGCGTGCGCGTGCGCGTGCGTGTGCGTGCATGTGAGTTGGTGTGAGAGACTGACTCCTTCGGTCGCTATGGACTGTAGGCCTATGATGCAACCAAGAAGGGATATTCAATAATAGGCCTACAAAATTTATAAATCCCTCAAAGAATCTTGATTAGTATGCTTCAGTATGCTTCCAAGTCAAAGTTTACCAAGGTTTCAACCAGATTTTTATTGGGCCTAATTATTTTATGGATGTATAGATATAATGGAATATCTAACTATCATAGAAAGACTCGCTGTATGTATGTATGTATGTGTGTGTGTGTGTGTGTGTGTGTGTATTTGTGTGTTTGCAATTCGATTTTCTTGACAACCATTCATCCAACAACTTCACACTTGGTGGGTCTATTGCTAGGAGGTGCAGCGTCGAGTGAGAAGTTGTTAGGACGAGCGGTTCTTTTAACAGAATGCACAAGTACATTTGTGTTATATTGTAATTTGGACGATTTATAATTTTCGTACTATTATTATTTTGTATCTTGCGTGCTGTGTCTTATTTTACTCTTTGTGATTTGGCAACTGAAATATAACCTGTGTGTTCCATTCCACTGAAAAAAACCCATTGAATCTTGAGAGAGAGGAAGAGAGGGGGAGAGGGAGAGAGGGAGAGAGATTGGGGGTGCAGGGGTAGTTGTAAGTGGGGGATGTGAGGCTGGGGGGAGGGGGGAGTAGGGTCGTTGGTTTGTGATGGGGGGAGTGGGGGAGGAGTCTCCATCTGTTGTATCCCCCGACCTGCGGCGAAGACGGCCGGTGCCTACGAGACACACACACACAGGTTGTGTGTGTGTGTCTTTGTATGTGTGTGTGACTGTGTGTTTGTGTGCGTCTTTGTATGTGTGTGTCTTTGTGCACGCACATCTTTGTGTGTTTGTGCGTTGAACCAGCAATGTTCAGGAAAAGAGTGCTTCCTTATTAGCTTATAGGCTGTTTTTGTGCTTTTAGTCATCTTTAACATCTCCATGTTGTTCAGAGGAACGTTTTGCAGTTTGCAGAACATGAACGCGACGCCCACATACAGTATCTCCTATGCGTTGCTCGTATTTATGGAAAACGTCGGGGGTTGCGTAAGATGAAGCTCGCCTCCGTGTGCGGGACCTCGACGACATTTATTCTCTTACCGCCGCATATCTAGCAGCCAGGCCCCGGTGATGAATATGGAAGATGAACGTGGAAGCTGCATGTGTGAGCGTCGTGCAAAGACATTAGAAGATGTGTTTTTCCCTCAGATTTCCCGGAACACGTTCAATACAAGTCTTTCTAAGAACAGAGATAAAATATAGTCTGATCATATTATGTGCTCTGGTGTGTGCGTGCACGTCCGTGTCTGTGTGTGTGCGCGTGTGCGTGTGCGCGTGTGTGTGTGTTAGCGGTCAGACCATGCTTCTGTCACACCTGGATTTTCAATTTGACTATTTTAAATGGACCTTCTCCAATATTACCAGTGTCAGATTTTTTTTTTTGGTGGGATATTTTGAGCATGGTGCACGCTGTGTCACTATGGCGATGGGCGGCCGTATGTATGCAACAGATCATCCTGTCCACGGCCGCCTCCTCCACCGCCACCCACACGTTGCCATGACGGCAACACCAAAACAACGCACCGCCACGCATTAAGAGTCATGAACTCGTATGAACCCATAATGTTTTGAGCTATGACTGGACTGCAGATCAACAACAACAACAACAACAACAACACACTCTTATGCACATGTTAATTCTCGGGTCACTTCTTAGTGAAGCACTAATGCCGATTTAACTCACTGCATACACTGAATCTCCACCATGTCTCTAGCGACGGACCACCAGTTACTGCTTTTAGTTCTCTGCCGTATTTTATCTTCATATATGCAGCTTTAATGTTCCTTCTTTTGCTTTTAAAGCTGCTTTTGAAATAAATACGACTTCAAAGCGGAGTACCCACTCAGGCCAGTACTGCAGAGAACGCATAGAATGTTCCATCTCGTCAGCGCAGCACTTGTAAATGGTCAATGGATTGCATTTATACAGCACTTTTATCCAAAGCGCGTTACAGTTGCCTCACATTCACCCATTCATACACCGACGGTGGTGTCAACCATGCAAGGTAACAACCAACACGTCAGGAGCAGTTAGGGTTAGGTGGTGTCTTGCTCAGGGACACCTCCACACTTAGCTAGGAGGAGGAGCCCGGGGATCGAACCAGCAACCTTCCTGTTGCCAGACAACCGCTTGTCTTACCTCCTGAGCTACTGCTGCTCCCACTTGTAGCACATGTTGATGTGTGTGTGTGTGTGTGTGTGTGTGTGTGTGTGTGTGTGTGTGTGTGTGTGTGTGTGTGTGTGTGTGTGTGTGTGTGTGTGTGTGTGTGTGTGTGTGTGTGTGTGTGTGTGTGTGTGTGTGTGTGTGTGTGTGTGTGTGTTCCGTGGTTCCCATAGGTGCGCCACCGGGCCTCCGACCAAGTGATGGCGCTGAAGATGAACAAGCTGAGCAGCAACAGAGCCAACATGCTGCGGGAGGTGCAGCTGATGAACCGCCTCAACCACCCCAACATCCTACGGTATGTAGCTAGCTCAGACTGCCCGAGACTTGGGTTAAAGCCAAGCCATTAACTGACGCTGCAAAATTGTCACGTGACTAAAACTGTCATTGTGACATTGTGACATCACAAGTGGTGTGTATGTGTGTGTGTGTGTGTCCACCCCAACCGGTAGCAGTGTCTATCCATCATACCTCTGGGCGGACACTCCCACTTGTGATGTCATAATGACAACTTCAGGTACATGACCTTTTTCAAACTAGCTTGTAATGCCAACTCACACTCACACGTGGTGGAGAAATAGGGACCCTTTAAAACTGTTTTGAACAGATTGAGTAGGTGGACCTAGAGTTGTATAGGTGTTAGGACTCCTGAGCTTAAAGGTACCGGGTTCAATCCCGAGTGTCTGCAAATGACCTGTTTGGTATCCTTGAGCAAAATGCTTCAACACCGTAGTCATCAAATTCACCGTCGCTGTGGAAAGTGTCTCTCCTACATAATAACTAAATGGTAGTAGTAGTAATATTCAAACTGCGCTCCACTCAAACTCCATTGATAATGAACAATTGATTGTTAAAAAGATATATAGTAATAATCATGTTCAGATATTGTATTTTCAACATGCAATACGTCTCTATAACTGGCTAGCATGTAACAATACAGTCTGTGGCGTTATGAGGCGCAGTGGGTCAGGATGTAGCGTCAGGCTAAACTGTGAAGTCCCCTCATTAGGGCTAATCGCCGCGGCTTAAATGAGTACAGAACGGTCCATTATTCACACCGCTTCAAAGCTACCCGCTAATAGCCTGGAACCGGCTTGCTAGCATACCACGGTGCTGGGATTAGAGCCGTGCGCGGAGGCTTAGGTGACCCAGTGACAGGCTAATGCTAGGCTAAACGCTCCACACCCCGGGGAGCTAACGGCGGTCACCGTTATCCACCGCTGGACAATGAAGTTAGCTAAGTTTATTGTTTATTGTGTTTCGACTGAACAAATGCCAACTGCAGCGCCGTAGCTTTGGGCTAAATTTGTATGTCTTCCGCAGCAGAAAGGATCGCACCAGAGTTAGCTTCGAGCTAATGTTTGTATCCACTCCAGTATGTATAGCATTTTAGTTAACATTGAGCTCAACGTTGATATCCCCTGCAGTGTCATGCATAGCATTTGCGTTGGCTTTGAGCTAACCCTGCCCTTCCCCTGCAGTGTCATGCGTAGCAGTTGCGTTAGCTTTGACCTTTGATCTTTATATCTGATGTCCCCGGGCAGGAAACAGGAGCTGCTCCGCATGCACTGTGACGGAAGCCTCCATCTTGATATCGCTCCTATCTCTTTTTCTGTCTCTTCACCTCTCACCTATTCGTTCCTCCGTATCGTCTTCCTATCTCTCTCTCTCTCTCTCTCTCTCTCTCCCTCTCTCCCTCTCTCCCTCTCTCCCTCTCTCTCCCCACTTGCCCAGGGCTCTGTGGACGACCACAGAGACTCTATTCTATTCACCTTATTTACTCATTGGCTATGGGGCAGAGTTTCGTGAAACCCACAACAGAAACACGGTGAAAACACCACGGGGCTGCAGAAGAACCTGGAGGGGGCGGTATTAGCAGGGGCAACCTGCGAGTTCGCGATAGACAAAATATGTAGAATAGAATAGAATAGAGTAGAGTAGAACTGTCGTTGCACACAAACACAGGGTCGGCACACACGGTTAGCAAGTGATCAAAAACATTCCAGTGTACATACATGCAGCACTCAAACCAACCCCGAGAACAACACTATGTGATCTACAACAACAACAACAACAACAACAACAACATCAGCTGAAAGCATCTTGGGGCAGCTGGGTGCTTTCCCTCAATGCAGCACATGTGACGTTTTCATCGCTTCAATCAGGATATGATGACCATGTGCTCCTTGCATAATGACGGGCAGAACGGAGAACCGTTTTGCGTCATAATTCAAGATTGTGGGTTATGGGTTCTTTCTGCGCCTTGTGAAGGCCAATAGATTCTCCACAACAAGACGGCCGGGTAGTTTTTATGATTCCGTTTGTTGTTTAGTGTTTTGTGTGTGTGTGTGTGTGTGTGTGTGTGTGTGTGTGTGTGTGTGTGTGCGCTGTGGCCACACCATTGCACTACATGTGTAATATCGTTTACAATGCCATCTTTGTTTTACGTTCCCTGTGTGTGTGTGTGTGTGTGTGTGTGTGTGTGTGTGTGTGTGTGTGTGTGTGTGTGTGTGTGTGTGTGTGTGTGTGTGTGTTGTGTGTGTGTGTGTGTGTGTGTGTGTGTGTGTGTGTGTGTGTGTGTGTGTGTGTGTGTGTGTGTGTGGTGTGTTTCTGTGTTAATAAGCAGACACTGAG
>PIJE02001708.1:45000-57369 GCA_002895965.2 Coryphaenoides rupestris
TGGTACTGGAGTGTTGCGTGTGTGCGTGTGCGTGTGTGTGTGTTTATTCTGTTGTTTGCTGGTTCCGTCAGCTGTGACCATTACTTCATCCCAGTACGTAATACCGTAGTGCAGGAGTCTGTAATTGTGGTGAACTGTTGCACGGATGCCGTGTGCTTGACCAATCCCAAAACACCTACACCTGTGCGTGTGTGTGTGTGTGCGTGCGTGTGCGTGTGTGTGTGCGTGCGCCTGTGTGTGAGAGAGACCTCAACATCGACGCCAGTAAGCGAAGACGGTTCCCGATCACCGATACGTTTCTGA
The DNA here is from genome assembly GCA_002895965.2 of Coryphaenoides rupestris. NCBI lineage: Eukaryota > Metazoa > Chordata > Actinopteri > Gadiformes > Macrouridae > Coryphaenoides > Coryphaenoides rupestris. The sequence goes on from PIJE02001708.1 coordinate 45,304, forward strand.
CTGGAGCCAGCAGTCTTGTCGTGACGCGAACGTGAGAAACGTTAGAAGCATGTGATTTAAGTTCCTGAGATTTATGTTTTTTTTCCCGCTAAGAATACTAGCTGTAGTTCGTACGCTGTGGGCTTATAAGTGCTAATATTTCACGAACCGCCGCTCTGGTAGGGACACGTCGAGTGGATTGTTGTCTCCTGTGTCCTCGCTGACTCGAGAGAACCTTATAACTTCATAACTCTGTGCATCAGAACTTTGTGCACCCGGAGGCCAAAGCAATAACTGTAAATTACACTCTGTTTAAAAAGGGGCGATGGAGGGAGGGAGGTAGAGAGAGAGAGGTACAGAGAGAGAGAGAGAGGTAGGGGAGGTGGGACAGACGGCAGCGAGAGAGGGGTAGGGGAAGAGAGAGGCAGAGAGAGGGTAGGGAAGAGAGAGGGGCAGAGAGAGAGGGGTAGGGAGAGAGGGATTAGAGGAGAGAGATAGAGGGCAAAGGGAGAGACAGAGACAGAGATTGAGCAGTAGAAAGAGAGAGAAGGTAGAGAAAGAGAGAGAGAGTGGGAGAGAGAGGTTCTGACAGAGCCAGTGGCCGTAGCCAATCAGAAGCGTCCCGGCCGGGCTCGGGGCTGCTGGGGCCCCTAGGGGCCACGCTTACCATAGGCTTTTCTGTACTGACACGCAAATACAAACACATACACTCACACACACACACACACACGCATACACAGGCGCACGCACACACACAAACACAATTATATACACACAGATACTTTATACTCCCACACATACACATACCGATACACTCCCGATGCACAAATATATACACACTCACACACCCCCACCTTTACACTCACTCACAACAATTATATACACAGACACAAGATACGCACACACACACAGACACAGATACGCACACACACACACACACACACACACACACACACACACACACACACACACACATATGCCATGACGACACTCAACACAAATATACACACACTTCACTTCACACAGATACACACACACTTGACTCACATACACACACACTCATACAGATACACCCACACACACACACAAAGCACTTACTGTATGCCAAAAAAAAATACCTGAAGCAAACAGTGGACAAATGCAAAACACACACACACACACACACACACACACTTTATCTTCCTGGTAGAAAAAGCAAAAGAAACACACACACACACACAGCAGGACTGTGGTAGGTCGGTCATGTGCTGTAAACAGATCCCCTGGAAGTCAGTTTGTGCTGTTTAGTTACACACACACACACACACACACACACACACACACACACACACACACACACACACACATGTGCACACACTACACACATGTGCACACACACACACACACAGATAACTTTGAGCTCACTCACAACCTTGTGTGGAATTCCAAAATGCGAAGAATTTTCAGTCAAAAAACAACTGATAAGCGGCTTCCGTGTTCGACGAACTCGCCGGCCCATGTGACCTTGGTGTGTCGCCGCGGCAACATGGCGGCTTGTGCTGCATTGATTGTTACCGCTGTCATGGAACAGAATCACACGAGTGTGAAACGGATCTGCGTGTGTGTGTGCGTTTGTGTGTGTGTGTGTGTGTGTGTGCGTGTGCGTGTGTGTACATGTGTCTGTGTCGACTTTTCCACCGAGTGGGGGACGGAGATCTCGTCATTGGACTGTCCCCAGTTCCCCGTCAGTCATCCACGAATGGTGTGGTGGTGGAAACATTTGTTTGACAGGAAATGACCTCATTCTCTTTGGATGTCAATTAACATATACTAGGATATTAATAATAACTCGTAACATATTGGGTTGGACCTGATTAAACATCTGATTTTGTACCAGATGATGAAAGGCACGTGTCAGTGTGAGGATATTAAATGTGGAATATTTCAGATATGGCTCGATAAGCATTAAGGAAAATCTAATAACTATATTGTTGACAAACGTGACGCCAAAGTTCAACTCTGTACACACTGCTTCAGTCAGCCAGTCAGCCAGACAGCCAGCCAGTCAGTCAGTCAGTCAGTACCCCAGACCTTTGGCTTGTGTTCCCTTCTTCTCTCTCCTTTCCTCTCTCCTTTCCTCTCTCCCTTTTCCTCTCTCCTCTCCTGTCCCCTCTCCTCTCCTGTCCTCTCTCCTTTCCTCTCCTCTTCCCTCTCTCCCCTCTCCTCTCCTCTCCTTTCCTCTCTCTCCTTTCCTCTATTTCCAGATTGTTTACTGCTCACACATACTGTATTAACAACTGAAATAGTGTCGTGTGAATTCGGCATTATTTTGAAAAACCTGCCACTGAAGACAATCGCCCCGGTCATAAGGTTGAATATTAAGACGTTTGTTTTTCCCCGTTGTCCCTCGTCAACCTGCATCATTCCCATTAACTCATCTTACAGTTGCACCCCACAAACATATCTATCTATAATCTATAGGCCCAAAGCCATGATCAAAATGGAGGCTGTATGAGGGGACGTCACACTCACACACACCCACCACAGTACAGTCATGGCGGTGACCTACATAGTGCGCTTAATGTACAGACTAGACGACCGGACGCTTCCATCGTCTCCAGCTAATGGCACGCTACGGGCGCTAAGCCTCGCTGCACACAATCAGACCCCTGGCATCCGAGAAGGGTGCCAGGGGTGGTGGTGGTGGTGAGGGCCTGCAGTGGAAAACACAGAGACACAGCGGCAATAGTTCCCCATTTCCTTGCGTTTTCCCCTCGAAGCGCACTTTAACCGCCAGGACGGAAGCCCTGTGTTTTGCTATTTTAGTCAAATATCCTTTATTCAAAGTGGCTTAAAGGGCTCCCGTTTTTGCCACCCGATTACGCGCCGTTTCAAAACTATCATGTGACTACTGCCCTCTAGTGACATCACAAGTGGGAGTGTCCACCCACCCAGGGGTAAAAAGGGGGTACAATAGGGGGCCCTATAACCCACAGGTCACGATGCCGACAGACAGGTCTGCCGTGGACGTTTGTGGAATCGAACCCGAGGACCCGAGATGTTCGACAGCCTCCGGAGTCACTGCACTGTAGCGTTGTTGTTACAGGGATGTGTACCTCAGGAACGTAGCTGAACGATTCAGGTGTTCTCGTAAAAAACTCTTCTTTTTGTATCAGGCGGCAGGCAGGCCCTCCTCACCGTGGGTCCTAATGAACCGAGAGACATAGAGTGAGGGAGGTAGAGGGAGAGAGAGAGAGAGAGAGGGGGTACACACAGGTTGTGAATTCCCCCCAGCAGACAACAGATGTTAAGCAGTTTGACGACATAGGAAATGGTCTAATTCTCTACGGCTGTGCGTGCGTGTGTGTGTGTGTGTGAATCTTGTATACTTATAAACTTCTTAAGGCACGTTTGCATGCTAATGCACTTAGTCTTACTAATGTGTCCTTCCTGCAAGCTAGCAGGAAGGACACCCCCCCCCAAGGCTGCAGATAGACAGAACCTCCGTAAGAACACCAACAGCTCCTCTCTAACATTAGCGTTGAGGTTATTGTGGTATGTAATGTGCTCTGATAGTCAGTGCTTCCAGGAACCATCGCTTGAACCGGTACGAAGACACGCTGGAGGCAGACCGATCAATTGTCCATGATCTGATCCTGTTATCGGTGTATTTATAACCACCGCTATAAATGCATTATCGTGCATACATTATCTCGGTTGTTTTGTTGTTGTTGTTGTTGTTAAAACAAATTTTCCCTGGTGGGAAGGGTATTTAGACACACACACATACGCAAACCACACGCGCACACACACACACACACACACACACACACACACACACATCACACACACACACATACGCACACATACGCACGCACACACAGGCACGCACATATAAACCCCAGCCCTCGCCAGAGAGATGGTATCTCGGGGGTTACAGCCCCGCTGCGGAGAATGTGAACTCTGATTGGTTACTCTGATTGACTCCAAACACTGATTACATGTTGCTCTGTGTACCGACCCATGCTATAAAACCCTTAGCCCCGCCCCCCACCCCCACGGCTTAATTGAAGACGGCATGAATGAGGTCACTAGGTCTAGGGTCTCTCTCAAGTCACTGTGTGTGTTCACGACCGCCGCCACTAACTAACTCAGAGTGGCTTATCGTGTCATCACTGCCCCCGGTGGTTCACTACCCGCCCGACTAGCGGGTTGTGTGTGTGTGTGTGTGTGTGTGTGTGTGTGTGTGTGTGTGTGTGTGTGTGTGTGTGTGTGTGTGTGTGTGCTGTGTGTGTGTGTGTGTGTGTGTGTGTGTGTGTGTGTGTTGTGTGTGTGTGTGTTGTGTGTGTGTGTGTGTGTGTGTGTGTGGGTGTGGATCCCCCACGCCAGCGTTGGGGATCTCTGGTTGATCGGAGCCGACAGGATGAAAGGCGAAGGCTACTTTTAACCTCTGAGCTGATTTTCAGTGGCTGGGGGGGGGGGGCGGTAAGAAACTCGTCATCCTGTTTGTACCCCCCACCCCCAGACGGCAAGCCAGTCGGTCAACTCGTCTCTCAGTTAATCAGTCATCAGTGTAGTTGAACCAGTCTCGCGTCATTCTATCTATTTCTGCTGCATTCCAGCTGCTCTTTTTACATAAATACGATCAATATTGTAAATATTGCCACTCCTACAATTTGTGGTACTACTTGTGATACTATTGTCTTGTTCTGTTGCGCGTTCACGTTTTCATTTCACTGCTATGTGTACGTGACGATAAAACGTCTTGAATCTTCAATCTTGAATCAGGCATCTGCTCGACAACCAGTCGGTCAGTACAACGCATCACGTCGTCACCGGTCAGTCAAGTTCATCCACCGGGTCATCCATACATCCGTACATACATACATCCAGCCAGACAGGTTTCCGGTTACACTCTTGCTTGCGGGCTTGCTGCCGCATTCTTGGAAGCCGTTAAGTCAATTAGTGAGTAGAAACCAGACAGGTAGTCACCTCACCTCACGGCTCGGCTCAGCTCGCTCAGCTCAGCGGGGATCCGGTACGACTGTGTCCGTCGGCCTGGTGTCTTACGCACGCAGACAGACAGACAGACAGACAGACAGACGGGTCAGTAAAGCAGCTCTCGTCAGTGCCGTCCTGTTTATCTGGACGTCCTGGGGTTTTTTTTTTTTTACTGTCACAGCAGCTGTGCAAAGGGAAAGTTATGTGTTGGCTGTAATTACAGTTTGACATGCTGCTGTTGTACTTCCTGGCTCCTCTGAATTCCCCCCCCCCCCGGTGTGGCGGAGCCCATCAGGAATAGCCAGACAATGACGATAAGCGGCGAAGCGATGCACAACAACACACGGAGACTCGATGTGTGTAGAATCAGTCAATATTCACACACGTCGCGTACGTACACACAGTTGTGTGTCTGTAATCGCTTACGGAAAAGAAGACGATTTCCCCCTGCTGGTCGTGGCAAATCTTGTGTCTTCTCCGCGTTGCTCTCTCTCTATCTCTCTCTTGCGCTCTCTCTCTCTCGGCTCTCTCTCTCTTCTCTTGTTTCTCTCTCTCTCTCTCTCTCTCCACCCCAACTGAAGACACATACTGCAAGACACTTCATCTGATTAGACATTCTATTAAGTTGTGTGTGTTTTGTTGTGTGTCTCCAGTACATCAACGGGGGTAACCTGGAGCAGCTGCTGGACAGCAACCAGCCCCTGAGCTGGGTGTGCCGGGTGAAGATGGCCGGCGAGATCGCCAGCGGCCTGGGATACCTGCACTCCAAGGGCATCTTCCACCGCGACCTCACCTCCAAGGTGGGCCTCACCTCCCCAGGCACACCCTATAAAGACTCCATGTCTGGGAGAGAACAGGGTCTTTCGCTGTCTTCATGTTTGTTTTCGTCGTGTTTTGTCGTGTCGCGGGTGGTGAAGGGATCTGTAAGCGTGTAATTGGCGATTAATAGCGATCTCCCCTTCTGAAAGCTTCATCCACGCACACAAAAGAGTTTTCCTTCTGTAAAATAGCGAAACGGGACAAACATACACAGTAGCACTGCTGGGTCAGAGGTTCTGCTGTAACACAGTAGGACTGCTGGATCAGAGGTTCTGCTGTAACACAGTAGGACTGCTGATCAGAAGTTCTGCTGTAACACAGTAGGACTGCTGGATCAGAGGTTCTGCTGTAACACAGTAGGACTGCTGGATCAGAGGTTCTGCTGTAACACAGTAGGACTGCTGGATCAGAGGTTCTGCTGTAACACAGTAGGACTGTTGGATCAGAGGTTCTGCCTGTAACACAGGTAGGACTGATGGATCAGAAGTTCTGCTGTAACACAGTAGGACTGCTGGATCAGAGGTTCTGCTGTAACACAGTAGGACTGCAGGATCAGAAGTTCTGCTGTAACACAGTAGGACTGCTGGATCAGAGGTTCTGCTGTAACACAGTAGGACTGCAGGATCAGAAGTTCTGCTGTAACACAGTAGGACTGCAGGATCAGAAGTTCTGCTGTAACACAGTAGGACTGCTGATCAGAGGTTCTGCTGTAACACAGTAGGACTGCTGGATCAGAGGTTCTGCTGTAACACAGTTGGACTGGATTCCAAGTTAGGTGGGCCACTCTTAAAAACATGTTGTTATTTTTAAGACCAGACATCAGTGTTTAAAAATAAGATGCTGTTACTTAGTGGATGCTCATATAGCAGATTTTCATCGGTCCGGGGGGGGTGGGGGTGTGTGGGGTGGGGGTTGAGAGAGAGACGGAGAGAGAGAGAGAAAGGGAGAGAGAGAGACATAGAGGGACTTTGGAGTGAGAAGTGAGATACAGGAAATTGCATTGCAGCAGACAAGTACAACTCATGCCCCCCCCCCTCTCATCCTGGGGAAAATGTTGAATTATGAGGGTAAATAGATTAGCGGAGATCACGCTTATCTTGCTTCTGTATGCGAACATGATAAAACAAGAACGAAGATTATCGTGAAGATTGCGTCTGCTGTGGATCCCGACAAACCCGAGAGTCTCCACCCGTCCACGCGAGGCGCTCGAGACGTCTCCTTGCCGACAGGATGGCTGCTGGCGTTAAGTGTCGGTGTCGGGAAACATTATGTAATCCATTAAAAGATCTGCCCTGGTGCCTGCATCACCGGAGTCTCCAAGTCTACGGTTCGGAGCGGAACGCAGCGTGAGAAGGCCGGGGATGGTTTTGTTTTGTGGAACCTGCGGTATATCCTCTTCCTCTTGAGGCAAGCCGAGCAGTCCACCGATAACAAAGAGGCATCGAGTCACGTCCTGCCTCAAACCCAACACCAGACAGGTAGTGGTGGAAGTCAGACGTGAGTTCCCGTATCTTCCTTCATGGAAGGCAGCTCTGCCGTGAAACGTGAGACGCAGTGGTCACACCGGTCCGACCGCCCCCTTGTCATCCGTAACCCGGAAGACGAGCGTTTTAGCGCTTCCCCATTCCTCTCAGATTTCACGGACAAGGTGTGTGTGTGGCAGTGATGGATGCTATCCTACGCTCACTGAGATACCACAGAGAGCCTTTCATTAACTGCGTACAATTACGTCAACGGACCGATTGCGCGGCCTCGACATCGGCCCAAACAACTTGACACTCAACATCACTGCACTTCCTGGGGTCCTCGGCGTCGGCCGTACACCCGCCGGTGCGGTGTCCGCTCTGAGCCCGTTTCAAAACGGGGCCGATCGCTTGCAGCATTCTCGAGAACCTCTCATCCAAACGACGGCTTCTCACTCAGGGTAATACAGTTCTCCCCGTGGCAGTGTATAAATAGAGCGGCCCAAGAGGACGTAGTGTACCAGCTAGTTCATATTGTGTTGTGCCGATGAAACTTAAGATACGACTTGTTTTTCCAATAACATGTATATTAGAAACACAGTGTTTCTCTTACGCAAGTCAGAAAGGCAGAAGTACTCCTTCCTGTGACACGACCATCGAAAGTTTGATTTGTGGTATTGAGGGGGCGGGGGAGGGGGGATTATTCTTGTGTTCAACTGCCGGCCCAAACGGTCCACGGTTCAATTCCCTCACACCCGTTGCAAAATGCTTAAGCCGGTGGCGTACTTCATAACAGGTGGATTTTATTTTATTCTGGCTGGCCGACACCAAGAAAAGTCCTTTGCAAGACAAACTCGTTTTATACTAAACGTGGCTTCGGTTGAGTCACTGGACATGATTCCATTGGTTAAGACCAGTGGGGTCTCCGTGGAGACTGGGGGTGGGGGGTGAGATCACAAACGAATCCCGCCCACCTTGCATTTCTAACCAATCACACGCAGTGTTCACATCGCTGTCATCTGTGGAGATTTCGGAAAGGTACGAGATGTCTGATGAGGGAGACGAGACGTTGAACAAGAAGTTTAGCGAGGCGTTTGTTCTCAGCGATCCCGTTGTTTAGTTCGTACAACACTCACCAAAAGCATTCTTCTTTGGAGAATGCTTCTTTGGTTACTCCTTTAGCTTCGGACCCCAGATGTTCATGCCTATATGTGTCATTTTCCCCTCCAGAACTGCCTGATAAAGAGTGACGAGAACGGCTACACGGCGGTGGTGGGGGACTTTGGCTTGGCTGAGAAGATCCCCACACTGGGGTAAGAAGCACGGCGACAGTCATCTGGACCACCAGGGTTTCTAGGAACCCCCCGATGATGGGGGAACCCTTCAGGGTTTCTAGAGAACCCCCAAATGGGAACCCTTCAGGGTTTCTAGAGACCCCCCAAACGGGAACCCTTCAGGGTTTCTAGAGACCCCCGCAATGGGGAACCCTTCAGGATTTCTAGGAACCCCCGATGATGGGGAACCCTTCAGGGTTTCTAGAAGGAACCGCAGAGGGCTATCTCAGGGTTCCTGGTGGTTTGATGAACTAAATTGTATAATGCACAAGCAGTCTGGTGATTCTGGGGATGATGTTTCTGGTCATGTGTTACAACTAACTAACTGGCCGATGGTTTCTGGACGGCGGGTGCCAGGAGCAGCTCATGTTAGCCTGCTGTAATGTGAGTGTGAGTCGTGGCTGGATTTGCCTATGAAGCAGTAAAAAAAAAAACTGATTCACATTCAAATTCAGAAGAATGTGGCCGATCACATACAAGGTACCAGGGCTACCACCACCCCGGTTTCAAAATGTGTTTAAAAGAAAAGTGAATTTGTTGTGTGTGAAACGGACAAAGAGAAGTTGAGAAAGAAAAACGTTCATCGTGAATCAGTTGTTAACACTAGCTGGCGACGTCCTTATTTGGAGTGGACTTGTGCTGGTCACAGATGTTTCTGCAGATCATTACATAACCGTGTAACTGTTCTGACTTTGTGTGTGCGTGGCTGTGTGTGTGCTCGTTCGTGTGTGTGCGTGTGTGCGTGTGCGTGTGCGTGTGTGCGTGCGTGTGTGTGTGTGTGTGTGTGTGTGTGTGTGTGTGTGCGCGCGCGGCAGTGCTGAAGGAGAGAAGTTGGCCGTGGTGGGCTCTCCGTTCTGGATGGCTCCCGAGGTCCTGAGGGACGAACTCTACAATGAGAAGGTGAGCGTTCAAACCAAAACTTTATTTAATTTAACCCCTGGAGCGGCAGACACACAAACGGAGCGGTGGCGTCGAACGCACGCAAACGTTCTGACGTGGATGGACTGAAGCATTGTGGGAGACGACCGATGGACCGTGTGTGTGTGTGTGTGTGTGTGTGTTCCAGGCTGACGTGTTCTCCTACGGTATCGTCCTGTGTGAGGTCATCGCTAGGATACAGGCCGACCCCGACTTCCTCCCCCGCACAGAGGTCAGTACTGGTCCTGGTCCTGGGCTTGGTCTTGACCCCTTGCTTGACCCTGCCAGTGTGTGTGCGTGTGTGCCGGTGTGTGTCTCCAGTGGGTGTGTGTGTATGTCTCTCCAGTGTGTGTGTATGCGTGTCTGCCAGTGTGTATGTGTGTGTGTGTGTGTCTGCCAGTGTGTGTGAGTGATTGTGTGCAGAGACACAGATGGAGAGACAGAGAGAGAGGGACAGACAAGAGAGTGAGAGAGACAGACAGACACAGAGAGAGAGACAGAGGGAGAGAAGGACAGACAAGCAGGGAAACAGACAGAGAGAGAGAGAGAGAGGGACAGACAAGCAGAGAGAGAGAGAGAGAGGGACAGAGAGAGGGACAGACAAGCAGAGAGAGAGAGGGACAGAGAGAGAAGCAGCATGTCAGGACTCGATTCAGGTTGTCGGTCTGCAGCTCTCTGATGCTGACACACACACACACACACACACACACACACACACACACACACACACACACACACACACACACACACCAACTCTCTCTGTCGGCACGTGTGTGTGTGAGACAGAGAGAGAGAGAGAGAGAGAGAGAGAGAAGAGACAGAAGAGAGAACAGTGTGTGTGTGTGTGTGTGTGTGTGTGTGTGCGTGTGCGCTTGCGTGCTCACCGCTCCACACACACACACACACACACACACACACACACACACACACACACACACACACTCCTCTCTGTTTACCTGATGGTATCTGGGCGTCCGGAGGCCTGTCTCTGCTGCTACCGTAACGTAACCTCAGTGTCACGAGTCAGGGCGCCTAAACCCGGACACCGAACCCGGGCCACAACCACAACCCCCACACACACACACACACACACACACACACACACACACACACACACACACACACACACACACACACACACACACACACACACACACTGCTAAGTCCTGCTAACAGGATGCCAAGATATTCTAACTTTCGTTCCATGAAAGTTAGAATATCTTGGCTCTATTTTTTGTTTTTAAATGTTACATTGTTGAGGCAAATATTGCAAATGTCAAATGTCTTTTTTTGTTCTTTTCACACGTCGCTGGACGTCTACGACTTTGTATTTATGATCTCGATTTGTTATTTTAAAATATTCTTCCTCATCCCGGACTGGCTTCCAGCGAAGCACGGCGAAAAGAAGTTCTAGTCTCTATTTTTCGAGTCGTTTTATTTTAATACGCCACTTCAGCCTCCTAACCACGAGGTGATACAATACACCGCCCTCTGGTGGCGAGGGGCGGTGTGACGGAACAGATACTCGGCGCTTTAAGAGGCGTTTGGTACCGAATTGGTCAACATTTCGGTTTTGGGGGGTTTTTATATATATACATTTTTGCATTCAGCTGTGCCCTTTCTACTGCTTATCCCCCGAAACATTTACATTACATTTAGGGCATTTGGCAGAAGCATCTGGCAGACGCTTTTATCCAAAGTGACAGCAATACATCACTGTGGTACATAAAGATAAGAATAGAGCAGGTTTCAAGCATTCATAGTTACGAGGTTAATAGAACGAGTTTCATAATTGCTAGGTTGCCTGGGGGGGGGAGATGCCAGGGAGAGAGGATGAGGAGGAAATGGATGGAGGGTGGGATCATGATGATGATGATGATGATTAAGTCACTCCCTAATGTTTGCTTATTGACTTAAAGCGTAATGAAGCACTCCAACTCTAACGTCTGACCGTCTCCGTCTCCCTCCAAGAAGAGAAGGCCCAGGGGGTGAAGAGGTCGCTGGCGCTGCACGACAGACTCAAGGACGGCACGACACCCAAGATCAGCCCAAGTCCCCGCGGCCGCGGCGAAACATCTGGCTCAGCCGCAGCCAGTCGGACATCTTCGCCGCCCGCAAGGCCGGCCGCAAGGTCACGGTCAACGTGCACGACCCCTACTACGACCCGCCGCCGTCGCCGTCGCCCTCGTCGCCGTCCGACCTCCAGCCGCACCCCCACAAGGTCAACCCCTTCAGCGCGCGCGAGGACCTGCAGGGCGGACGCATCAAGTTCTTCGACATGCCGAGCCGTCCGTCTTCTGCCCACATGTTCGACATCAAACTCGCCGCCGGGCAGCTCGCTCCTCGCCCACCACCGAGGGGGCGCCCCGGCTGTCGGCGCGCGCCCTCCAGCAGCGCAGGGCGACCCCTGCGGCTGGCAGCAGCTGCCCGGCGAGCGTGCCGGTCGCTGCCCCGTCTCGCGGCGGCTGTCCCGGTGGGCGCTTCGGCCGCCGCCCGCCACCGGGGGCGCTGTTGGCACCGCGACGCAGCGGGCAACTCCTCCTACCAGCTGCCGCCCAGCAGCCCAGGTGGGT
>PIJE02001708.1:58323-73323 GCA_002895965.2 Coryphaenoides rupestris
GCAGAGACATCAGAATGGATCGAGACGAGAGACGAGAGGGACAGACAAGCATTGAGAGGAGAGAGACAAGACAGACACAGAGAGAGAGACAGAGGGAGAGAGGGTCAGACAAGCAGGGAAACAGACCAGAAGAAAGACAGAGAGGAAGACAGACAAGCAGATGAGCAGAGAAGAGAAGAGGGACAGAGAGGAGACACGACAAATGCAGAAGAAGACGAGAGGGACAGAGAGAGAAAGCACAGCATGTCAGGACTCGATTCAGGTTGTCGGTCTTTGCAGCTCTCTGATGCTGATCACCAACACATCACACACCACACACACCAACACACACACACACACACACACACACACACACACACACACCAACTAATATTCCCCAGTTTGCGGCCACTAAGCTGTGTGTGTGAGACAGAGAGAGAGAAGAGAGAGAGAGAGAGAGGCAAGAGACAGAAACAGAGAGTACATTGATTGTTGTGGTGTGTGTGTGTGTGTGGTGTGTGTGCGTGTCCTTGCCCTTGGCTCTTCCCTCCTCTCCTTCAGAGCAACAACATCCCATCCCACACACACCACACACACACACACCACACTCCTCTCTGTTTACCTGATGGTATCTGGGCGTCTGGAGGCCTGTCTCTGCTGCTACGTAACGTAACCTCAGTGTCCACAGTCAGGGCGCCTAAACCCGGACACCCGAACCCGGGCCACAACCACAACCCACAACCCCCCACACACACACACCACACACACACACACACACACACACACACACACACACACACACTACACACACACTGCTAAGTCCTGCTAACAGGATGCCAAGATATTCTAACTTCGTTCCATGAAAGTTAGAATATCTTGGCTCTATTTTTTGTTTTTAAATGTTACATTTGTTGAGGGCAAATTTTGCAAATGTCAATATTTTTTTGTTCTTTTCGCTGGACGTCTACGACTTTGTATTATGATCTCGATTTGTTATTTTAAAATATTCTTCCTTCATCCCCGGACTGGCTCTCAGCGAAGCACGGCGAAAAGAAGTTCTAGTCTCTATTTTTAGAGTCGTTTTATTTTAATACGCCACCTCAGCCTCCTAACCACGAGGTGATACAATACACTGTGTTTACCTGCACGCCCTCTGGTGGCCAGGGCGGTGTGACGGAACAGATACTCGGCGCTTAAGAGGCGTTTGGTACCGGAATTGGTCAACATTCCGGTTTTTTGGGTTTTTTATATATTATACTATTGCATTCAGCTGTGCCCTTTCTACTGCTTATCCCCCGAAACATTTACATTACATTTAGGGCATTTGGCAGAAGCATTTGGCAGACGCTTTTATCCAAAGTGACAGCAATACATCACTGTGGTACATAAAGATAAGAATAGAGCAGGTTTCAAGCATTCATAGTTACGAGGTTAATAGAACGAGTTTCATAATTGCTAGGTTGCCTGGGGGGGGGAGATGCCAGGGAGAGAGGATGAGGAGGAAATGGATGGAGGGTGGGATCATGATGATGATGATGATGATGATTAAGTCACTCCCTAATGTTTGCTTATTGACTTAAAGCGTAATGAAGCACTCCAACTCTAACGTCTGACCGTCTCCGTCTCCCTCCAAGAAGAGAAGGCCCAGGGGGTGAAGAGGTCGCTGGCGCTGCACGACACCAAGATCCAGCCCAAGTCCCCGCGGCCGCGGCGAAACATCTGGCTCAGCCGCAGCCAGTCGGACATCTTCGCCGCCCGCAAGGCCGGCCGTAAGGTCCACGGTCAACCGTGCACCGACCCCTACTACGACCCGCCGCCGTCGCCCTCGTCGCCGTCCGACCTCCAGCCGCACCCCCACAAGGTCAACCCTTCAGCGCGCGCGAGGACCTGCAGGGCCGGACGCATCAAGTTCTTCGACATGCCGAGCCGCTCCGTCTTCTCGCACATGTTCGACATCAACTCGCCGCCGGGCAGCTCGCTCCTCGCCCACCACCAGGGCGGGCGCCCCCGCTGTCGGCCGCCGCCCTCCAGCCAGCAAGCAGGGCGACCCCTGCGGCTGGCAGCAGCTGCCCGGCCGAGCGTGCCGGTCGCTGCCCGTCTCGCCGCGGCTGTCCCCGGGGGCCGCCTTCGCCGCCGCCACCGCCACCGGGGGCGCTGTTTGGCACCGCCGACGCAGCGGGCAACTCCTCCTACCAGCTTGCCCGCCAGCAGGCCCAGGTGAGGAGAAGCGATGAGGAGGAACCTTTGTTCAGCTTGTCTTGGTTCAGCAGGAGTTTTGATACTGAGACACAAAGCTGATGAAGACGATACTGAATTATTATCAATACATACAAACAAGGAATGTGCTTTTGTGAAATTGGTGCATACATTGCATTTAGTTTTATTTGATTTATTATTGACTTATTTGTTTGTTTGTCATTTCCACGCCCCCTCCCTCCCTCTCTCTCTACCCTGGTGTGTCCGCAGCCTCCAACGCAAACACTGAATCCCAGCCGGGGCTTCTGGGAACCGAAGTCCGCCAGCGAGCGGCGCTGGACGCCTGGGCCAAGAAGTACGCCGTGGCCGAGATCCCGCCGTTCCGCGCCCGCGTGGCGGCGGGGACGGAGGATGAGGAGGGAGCGGGGGGGCGCGGGTGGAGGAAGACCTCGCCGGAGAGGGACGATAATGACGATGTGTTCGGTGGGGACGGCTGGTCCCCCTTGGCGGCCCCCAGCAGCGACGAGGCCATGGACTGCTCCAGCAGCCCGGGGGAGGAGGAGGAGGAGGTGAAGGAGGAGGAGGAGGAGGAGGTGAAGGAGATGAGGAAGAAGCGCCCCCTGGACAAGCTCCTACCGCCGGCCCTCTGGAGCATCTCTGTCTTGTGTCTGTGCTGTTGTGGCGTCTGTGTGTGTGTGTGTGTGTGTGTGTGTGTGTGTGTGTGTGTGTGTGTGTGTGTGTGTGTGTGGTGTGTGTGTGTGTGTTTGTGTGTGTGTGTGTGTGTGTGTGTGTGTGTGTGTGTGTGTGTGTGTGTGTGTGTGGTGGTCTGGAGTGTGTGTGAGTGCGTGTGTCTGCCATGTGTGATGATGATGATTAAGTCACTCCCTAATGTTTGCTTATTGACTTAAAGCGTAATGAAGCACTCCAACTCTAACGTCTGACCGTCTCCGTCTCCCTCCAAGAAGAGAAGGCCCAGGGGGTGAAGAGGTCGCTGGCGCTGCACGACACCAAGATCCAGCCCAAGTCCCCGCGGCCGCGGCGAAACATCTGGCTCAGCCGCAGCCAGTCGGACATCTTCGCCGCCCGCAAGGCCGGCCGCAAGGTCACGGTCAACGTGCACGACCCCTACTACGACCCGCCGCCGTCGCCCTCGCCCTCGTCGCCGTCCGACCTCCAGCCGCACCCCCACAAGGTCAACCCCTTCAGCGCGCGCGAGGACCTGCAGGGCGGACGCATCAAGTTCGTCGACATGCCGAGCCGCTCCGTCTTCTCGCACATGTTCGACATCAACTCGCCGCCGGGCAGCTCGCTCCTCGCCCACCACCAGGGGGCGCCCCCGCTGTCGGCCGCCGCCCTCCAGCAGCAGCAGGGCGACCCCTGCGGCTGGCAGCAGCTGCCCGGCCGAGCGTGCCGGTCGCTGCCCGTCTCGCCGCGGCTGTCCCCGGGGGCCGCCTTCGCCGCCGCCACCGCCACCGGGGGCGCTGTTGGCACCGCCGACGCAGCGGGCAACTCCTCCTACCAGCTGCCCGCCAGCAGCCCAGGTGAGGAGAAGCGATGAGGAGGAACCTTTGTTCAGCTTGTCTTGGTTCAGCAGGAGTTTTGATACTGAGACACAAAGCTGATGAAGACGATACTGAATTATTATCAATACATACAAACAAGGAATGTGCTTTTGTGAAATTGGTGCATACATTGCATTTAGTTTTATTTGATTTATTATTGACTTATTTGTTTGTTTGTCATTTCCACGCCCCCTCCCTCCCTCTCTCTCTACCCTGGTGTGTCCGCAGCCTCCAACGCAAACACTGAATCCCAGCCGGGGCTTCTGGGAACCGAAGTCCGCCAGCGAGCGGCGCTGGACGCCTGGGCCAAGAAGTACGCCGTGGCCGAGATCCCGCCGTTCCGCGCCCGCGTGGCGGCGGGGACGGAGGAGGATGAGGAGGGAGCGGGGGGGCGCGGGTGGAGGAAGACCTCGCCGGAGAGGGACGATAATGACGATGTGTTCGGCGGGGACGGCTGGTCCCCCTTGGCGGCCCCCAGCAGCGACGAGGCCATGGACTGCTCCAGCAGCCCGGGGGAGGAGGAGGAGGAGGTGAAGGAGGAGGAGGAGGTGAAGGAGATGAGGAAGAAGCGCCCCCTGGACAAGCTCCTACCGCCGGCCCTCTGGAGCCCCAGGGGGCCCAGTAACGGGACCCTGGGGGTGGTGGTCGGGGAGAGGGGTCCCACCTCCACCCCGGCCCCCGGCTGTGAGGCCATGGACGCCTTAGGAACCGGGTTCTAAAGGAGACACGGGGGGGGGGGAAAGTAAAAGGAGCCGCAAGCATTTCAAAAAAGGCTTCAAGTCGTCCAGACGTCGACCGAGGGGTGGAGGGGGGGGAGAGCACGGTGGAGGGTTTTGGAGTGGGGGGGAGGGGGGTCTTGGAGTGGGGGGGAGGGGGGTGTTGGTGATGCACAACCAGATGATGTAATCTGGGACCAGATCCTCCAGGGGTTTTATAATACAGATCTACGGTGTCCAGGGTGGGACAAAGACCGACAGTATGGACACATGAACCTGATCAATATACTATTGGAGATTATTTTTTCTTCCTGGAAAAAGGGGTGTTTATATTTAATAGGAACGGATGCAGATTCCTTTGTCTTTTTTTTTGTTCTCTTCTTAAATTGTGTGTGTGTGTGTGTGTGTGTGTGTGTGTGAGCATCTTGGTGTGTGTGTGTGTGTGTGTGTCAGCATCTTGGTGTGTGTGTGTGTGTGTGTGTGTGTGTGTGTGGCATGGCGTTGTGTGTGTGTGTGAGTGTCTCTGGCGTTGTGGTGTGTGCATGCGTTTGTGTGTGTGTGTGTGCGTGCACACACACACATTCTATATTCTGGAGCCTGAATCTTACGTCGTTGGTACTTAATTAACGTTCTGTACTTTATGTTGTTGCTTACTCTGAGAGTCTACTTAAAAATGAAAATGAAAAAGAAAACGTTCAGAAATTTGTATTGTTATTTTATATATATTTTTTAAAGCTATTTACACATAGCTACATCTTGGGCTACACGGCAGCCATGTTGGGGTCACATGACGCACGCTAGGGCCGTCTCACCTCGACTGCTCGATGTCCGGCGGAGCCTCGAATGTCTAACTCACGTCCGTCATCATTAACCCGCCATTTCTCAACCGTTAAACTGTTTGTTAAAGGGGCCCGACTATATAGCACCAGGCGTGAGCGTGGTCAGCCATTCCACGGCATTGTGACGAAGTGACATCACAAGTGGGAGTGGTCACCTCGCTGACTCGATCGGACCAACAGCCCGCCCCGCCCCGCCCCGCCCAGTGGACCGTACCAAACCGGCGGACCGATCTAGTCAGCGTGCATCTGGGTGCACACTCCCACTTGTGATGTCACTTGAATGTCACAATGGAAATGTTGAAAAAGTCACGTGACAACTTTGTAACGGCTAATCCTGCTCACAGCTGATGGTATAACAGATGATCAAGATTCACAGAAGATCAAGATTCAGGATTTTAATATTTAAAATATTAAATTTTCAGGAAATATTGGGGCGATTTGAATATCTACGACCAACCAAGTGGTATTCATTTGATCCTAGTTTTGATAATAAATTATATATATTTGGGCAGTTTTCAGTGGAGCAATCTTCAGGGTTTGTAGAATGTTTTGGTGGTTTTTAAATGAAGTTTCAGGTCTAGATGCTCCGCTGAACGGAAGACCCCCCCCCCCGTGGCACTTTTCCAATTCTGCCGACTAATTCGACGAGCAACTTAATTGCACTTAATGCTAATGACTGTTAATAATCTTATCACTACATTTCTATGCAATAAATGAAATAAGTAACCTTTTTATCATGAGATGCTCTATTTTGGTATTTATGTTTTCAAGGTCTTACATTGTGCGTGTGTGTGTGTGTGTATATAAGTGGTAAATAGTTTGCGTTGACCTGACTTCATGAACAGAGACTGAGATGTTAATCACGATGATGATGATGATGAACGTTTATCTCCTTGATTCCTTGGTGTCCCGCTAGTCTGCTTTTGTTTAAACGTAACCTGAGTCGAGAGTTCAGTTGTGAAGCCAAAGGCACCGTTTTTATTTGGAAGATGGTGTATCAAAAGAAGACCTGTTTTAAAATAAATGTTGAGCTTCTGGCTTCTGATATTTTAGCTTTCCTTACCGACCGTACGATGACGAGTTACTTACGCTGTGGAGCACTGATACGAACACCTTTGATGAATGTAATCGATGATGAAAATGTAGACCCAAACCGGCAAACCTCTGCAACCGCTGCAGGTATTGTAAAGTAAAACAGCAGCACTTAGAACAAAAGGAAAAACTGTTTATTAGACATTAGTTTGAACAAAGCTCGACTGAGAAGTTGACTGAAACTGAGGCTTAGAATATTCTAGCTGCGACTTCTACTGATGAAAACAACATAACCGCAATACTGTCACCGTTCTCTACAAAATAAAAGCGCAACAGGAAATAGCCGTATCAAGTAAAACATTCTATTTCCTTTAGACCAATCACTTGGGTAAAAATCGTAGATTTCATACAACAACAAAAAATAAAGTCGACTGAGGAGACTCCATGACAAAACACTGAGAGTGAAAGATGCATTTTCAGTAGAAAGCTGAAGCAACCCTCTCACAGGCGTATTCATTTTACACAATTGACATCCGTGTTGCCCCTGCATCGTACACATCGAAAGTGACGAGGCTCAGCAACTCATGAAGGCGTCTCTGAGTAGGACGGTCATACGGACTCGGCGGCGGCGGCGTCGGCGTCGGCATCGGGGGTCTCCTGCGGGGGGGGCCTGGGCCCGGGCAGCGTCTGCTTCCCCCACACCAGCTCCATCTTCTGGCTGTGGGCTTTGGACGACTTGGAGAAGGCGCTCTTGACGATGTGCAGGGGCGCCGCCTTGCCACTCAGGTACACCTTGTTGTGGCAGGCGGGGAGCCACTGTTCCTTCTCCTTCTTCTTCTTCTTCTCCTCCTCCTGCTGCTCCTTGGCCTCCAGGGTACAGGCGTGGGCGAAGATGTAGGCCGTCATGAAGGCGTCGAAGCCGGCGCGGTGCGTGCCTCCCTCCAGCCTCTTCCTGTTCGCCTCGTCCTCCGCCGATCCCACCGCTGCCGCCGCCGCCGCCGCCTTTGCGGACTCGCCGTTGTGGTCGCCACCGGCAACCACCGCCGTCTCTTTTTCGTCTGTTGTGGCGGGCGGCGGCGGCCATGGCAACCGGCGTGGTCTTATCCGCACACGAGCCGTTCCCGGTGTGTTCCTGTGAGGGCTCGTCGGCGGAGTCCAGTTCCATGTGGGAGATCTTGCTCTCCCTCTCGCCCTCCACCTCCTCCTCCTCCTCCTCCCCCTCCCCCCCCCCAGCTTCTCCTCCTCCTGCCGCCGCTCCTCCTCCTCCTGCCGCCGCTCCTCCTCCTCCTCCTCCTGCCGCCGCTCCTCCTCCTGCCACCACTGCTCCCCCCTTCCTCTTGTCCCTCTTCCTCTTCCTCCGGGACTTCTTGTCCTGCCGCAGCTGCTCGTCCTGCAGGATGATCAGGTCGGTGTCGTGGGACGAGAGGCACTGAGACCCGTGGGGGCACCAGCCGAACGCCTGCGGTTTGAAATTCAAAATTTGTGTTATTTTTCGACAACAAACAAACAAACAACAAAGCCGCCTTCCACAATCTGCACATCCTCTCGTTTTCAAATTGTAATTGACAGCAACAGCGGGGAGGAATACAAGAGGGAGAGAGACAGACAGACACATAGACAGCTAGAGAGACAGACACACAGAGAAAGGGAGAGAGAGTGAAAGAGACACACACAGAGTGATACAGACAGACAGACACACATGGAGAGACAGACACACAGAGAGAAAGACAGACACAGATATTGACAGAAAGAGGAAGAGACACAGAGTGGGACAGAGAGAAAGCGAGACATGCGTCTACTCACAGAGAAGCGCTGGCAGACCTCCTGCAGTCCGGGGGGCGGGGCCACGGCGGGACACACCCTGTAGTCCACGTAGCTGGACATGTGACCGCCGTAATGACAGAACTCCACCAGCAGGTGGGGCCCCGGGCCCCCGGCTGCCGCCAGACGACCGTTGTCCAGCTTGCTGAGAGAGAGAGAGAGAGAGAGAGAGAGAGAGAGAGAGAGAGAGAGAGAGAGAGAGAGAGAGAGAGAGAGAGAGAGAGAGACTTTTACTTTATTTGTATTTTTGGGGAATTTCTATATACAGTATTTATATAAAGCACATTCCTTGTGTAGTCTGTGAAAACTACTTGGCAATAAATTTCTGATTCTGATCCGAGACACACAAACACAACACAACACAACACACCACACCACACCACACCACAACACAACACAACACACCACAACACAACACAACACAACACAACACAACACAACACAACACAACACAACACAACACAACACAACACAAACACATAACGGTAAACAAACAAACAAACCACCGACCACTTCCTGTAGGCGTACTCCAGGTAGGAGGCGGTGAGCCGCAGCTCGAACTCGGCGGCGTACTTGGTGTCGTAGACGCCCGCTGGGAACATCTCAGACAAGTCGGCCGTGAAGGTGGCGAGCCGGTCGGGCAGGTGGGCGTAGAAGCACTGCGCACACACACACACACACACGCACACACGTCACACACACACACACACACACACACACACACACACACACACACACACACACACACACACACACACACACGCGCGCAAGAAGTTAGGAAGACCGCCAAAGAGGTTCGGCAGGGGATCGAACCCACAACTTTTCGGTCTGGGAGTCCACCACCCTCGCCTCTACACTGCCCCCTGGTGGCGGCACTTGGCTATGGTTCACCTGAGCGAGGGATGGAGGGAGGGAGGGATGGAGGGAGAGAACGAAGGCGGTAGAGAGACATAGCAGGCTACCTGGTAGAGGAAGGCCATGTCTATGAGTCCGTTGTGGAGGACCAGGGGCCTCCTGGCACGGAGCAACTCGGTGAACAGCGACCTCACGCTGACCCCATGGTTGTCAGCCCCGCCCTGACGAGAGAGAGACAGAGACAGAGAGAGAGAGAGACAGACAGAGAGAGACAGACAGACAGAGATATAAATTAGGACCGAAGAATTGACTCAAATAGTCTCAAATCATTTTTTATCTCATTGTCTTTGTTTAAGATCTAGTGTGTGTGTGTGTGCGCCTGCATGTCTGTCTGTCTACTTTAGTTTCTGTGCATCGGAATGTCATCTGTGTTGTGTCTGTGTCTCCGTCCGTCAGTCTGTCGGTCCCTCTGTGTTTGTTTATCCAAAGTGCTTCACAGTATTGCCTCACATTCACCCATTCATACACCTATGGTGGTGTCAACCATGCAAGGTAACAACCAACACGTCAGGAGCAGTTAGGGTTAGGTGGCGTCTTGCTCAGGGACACCTCCACACTTAGCTAGGAGGGGGAGGAGCCCGGGGATCGAACCAGCAACCTTCCTGTTGCGAGACAACCGCTCTTATACCTCCTGAGCTACTGCCGCCATGTCTGTCTGTGTATCTGTGTGTCTACCTTGTTGTTGCCCTTGCAGTAGGGCACTCCCTGGGCGTACTGCTTGTTGAAGTCGAAGCCGTGCTGCACGAGGAACCGGACCGACTGCGGCTCGATCACATACTCCTCGGAGCAGAGCAGCGTCAGGTTGTACACCTGCACCAGGTACGAGTCCGCTGGCTGGGGCGAAGCAGGAGCAGGGGAACCAGCATAAGCCAACCATAGCGAGCAGTTGCAAAATTATCACGTGACTACCCTGTCCTCTAGTGACATCACAAGTGGCAGTGGTGTCCAGTCCACCCTCAGAGGGAAGACGGATAGATCACTAGAGGGGAGTCTATGATGATGATGATGAACATCTCTCCAGGGTTGTTGTTGTTGTTGTTGTTGTTGTTGTTTCCTCACCTTGTCGGCCAGCTTCTTGAAGCAGGCGATGCCGAGGGAGAGGATGGATCTGGAGCGGGCGGCGTGGCAGATGGCCTTGTAGCGGTCCTCGATGCTCCTGCAGGGCAACACAATCACCAGAGTTGTAGATAGCTTGCATATAAGTTACATTGTTGGACATTGCACAGAAGAAAGGGCTCCAAGATCCATGATCCAAGAGCCATGATCCATGTCACTCACTCAGCCAGCAGAGATTTTCTGTTCCCCAGACCACTCAGCTCCTGAAAAACAAATAAAAAGCACCCACATGTGTTCATCCATAAAGAGTTGGTTTCTGCTGGTTAATGGTCAATAAAGATGATAAAGTGAATGAAAGGTGATTTTATTTTATTGTATTATTTTGACATCCACTCACTGTGTCCACGGCGATGAAGGAGGACGTGTTGACGGCGAGCACCATGGCGGGCCACAGCTCCTTAAAGTTATCATTCTGGACGTCGATGACTGGAACGACCATCGACGACGTCATGTTTATGATTATTATGATTATTATGACTATGAGGAACTTTTCCCACCAGAATGCATGAGCCAATCAGTGGAGCCAACCTCGTGATATTACTAAATGTATATGGATATCGACGAGCGACCGAGGACTCTTATGTGCAATGATGTGTAATTAATTGTGTTTATTTATGTATTTATTTCTGTGTTTCTGGCGTTAGATCGGAGCAGCGCCACCGCCGCCGCATGCGAATGTAAACAACGCAGCGTGCTTCCGGGGTCCTGGGTCCTGCGGCACCCAACGTAAATCCTGACCGTTAAGAATCTCTCCCCGCCCCCCACTATAGTGTATTATTTTTTTTGTACGATAATCATACATTTTGATTTTGACTTTCGCCACACGTGTTTGTTTATTATATATATATTATTGTTTATTATATTATTATACATTAATTGTTTTTAAAGACAGGCGCTGAGACGCGGGCGCCTCACGCACGCTACGTCACTCAGAGCCAAGCGTCGAGACACTGCGCGCCATTTTGGCTCCAACTGAGTCAGTGGCAGATCTCTCTTCCCGCCTAAAGATGCGCACATTACTGCCACTTTGACCACTTTTAAAACACACCACTCGTGTGTGTGTGTGTGTGTGTGTGTTCCGAGCGGACGCCGGCATAACAATGAATAATTGCGCGGCGGCGTCTCGTCTCGTTAGCGGCGGCTGAAGGTAACAAGTTGTGGACGCTAGCGGATGGATGGTGCGTTCCAGGTGTGCTCGGAAGTCGGGGTTTCCCGCCGAGGAGCTACATTAGCTTGTGTAACTGGTAACTGCTGCTGGTTCTGGTAACTGGTTCTTGCTGCTGGCCCCGCGATGGGCGGCTGCTCTGCGCCTAACTGCTCCAACTCCACTAGCAGCGGGAAGCAGCTGTTCCGGTTCCCCAAAGACGCGGAGCGGCGGGAGATCTGGGCGGTGAACTGCCGGCGCGACGCCCCGCCCCCCCCGCACTCCAGACTCTGTCAGGTACAATAAATATAATATATTAATATTATATAAATATACACTCCAGACTGTCAGGTACAATATACATATTATAATAACATTATAATAATATACACTACAGACTGTCAGGTACAATATTAATATTATAATAATATATAAATATGATAAAAATATAATAATCTACACTCAAGACTATCAGGTATTATATAAATATTATAATAATAATAATATAATAATCTACACTCCAGACTCTGTCAGGTTGAATATAAATATTATATAAATAGTTTACTACAATAATCCACACTCCAGACTGTCAGGTATAATATAAATATAATGTATAATAATCTACACTCTAGAATGTGTCAGGCAGGATTAATATTTAATAATTTAATAATTTACATTTTACACTCAATTAATTCATTACATTGACATGACTGTCATTGAAGGTAGTGGCAGGTTATTGGCCATATGAACAGAGATGGGTCAAAATGCATTCCTGATTGCATTGGGTAAGTCTTAATATAAACTGTTAGCAATTGCATGTTATAGTTTACAGTAATAGCTGTGAACACCCCCCCCCCCTTGACTCCTCCTCCACTCCTGTTGTCTCCTCAGGACCACTTTGAGCAGAGCCAGTTTGAGGAGGTGGCCCGGTCTCCCACCGGGGGCAGGAAGCTGCGGCCCAACGCCATCCCCACGCTGTTTGGCCTCCAGGAGCCCCCCTACCCCGTCACCGCGAGACCTCACTTCCTGTTTCCTCTCAAGCCGGAACCAGGTAACCGCCAGCCAGGTGCTCGGTATGATGGACAGTGGGCGGAGTCAACCCCCCCCCCCCCCCCCCCCCCGAGAGTAGCGAATCACACACAGACCGAAACCAAAACACGCATTCCGATTCAGAATGGGAATTAAGATAAGATGAGATAGAACTTTATTAATCCCCAAGGAAATTCTTGTGCCAGAAGTTGCTCAAAATACCAACAACATAAGCATAGCAATAGACTGTAATAAACAATAAACAATGAATAATAAACAATATAAAAAATGTTATCATACATTTACAAATTTACAGTGAATAAGCGTAAAGGAAAACATTTCAGAAAGATATTCAGTAAAGTTCTTCAAACCCGTTATGAAGTTGTTTGTGGCTCACCCGCTTGGCTCCGCTCTGCGCCTCCTCCAGTGGAGAGGGAGCTGGGCTTTGAGGAGCACGGCTACGCCCGACACACTCCTCTCCCCGGGATGATGGGCCTGATGGAGGAGCAGCCGGAGGAGGGAGAGGAGGCGGAGGAGGAGGCGGCGGCCCACAGACAGGCGCACCACCAACACCACCACCACCTCCACTGCAAACAGTGTCTGCTCCTGGGGAGACGCCTGGAGCAGGAGATGCACACCTCGGCCAGGCTGCGGAAGGAGGTGGGGTTCAGTTGTACCGCTATTTCTCCGTATCTCTCCTTGGAAGAGTGGTGGATAATCACACCTCACGCCTGGTGGTATAATAGGAGCTCTTTTAAGGAAAAGATAAGATGAGATAGAACTTAAGGAAGCCAGAGGTTGCTCAACATAAAAATAAAAACAATAGAATAATACATGTTAAGTGTATACGCCTAATAGAATAACAATACAAGTAGGGAAGATACATTTAGTTAAAAAAATTATAATAAGTTGACTGGAATAGAAAAGTTGGCAATTGTATTGAAAAGTAATCTTGCACGTGAAATTGAGAATATTGCACATGATTTTGAAAAGTAATATTCCACTTTTATTGAAAAAGTTTCCACATTGACCCTCCTCCTCCTCCTCCCCCCATCCTCCTCCTTCACCTCCTCCTCCTCCTCCCGTCCTCCTCCTCCCCCTCCTCCTTCACCTCCTCCTCCTCCTCCTCCCTCCTCTTCGTCGTCTCCCTCCTCATCCTCCTCCTCCTCCTCCCCCCCTCCTCATCTCCCTCGTCCTCCCCCTTCTCGTTTCCCTCCTCCTCTCCATTCTCCTCCCCCACCTCTTCGTCGGCCAGGTGGAGGCCATGAAGAGGCGCCTGCTGCGCCTGGACCGTCTGGAGCGCGGGCTGCAGGGCTTCCTGCGCGAGGACCAGGTGCGCGCGCTCTCCCTCGGCCGCCGCGCGCGCCGCCGCGCCGTCTGGTCCGCAGCCACGGTGGTGGCGGCGGGCCGCCTGCGCCGCGCAGTGGGCACCCGCGGCTACGAGTACCTGCGTGCTGCGGGCCACCCGCTGCCCTCCTACCGCACGCTCTGCAGCCGCAGCCTGGAGAAGGCCAAGGTCGCCGCCGCCGCCGCGCAACTCGGCACCCCCTGCTGCCAGGAGGAAGAGGAGGAGGAGGAGGAGCAGCACCTGGCGGAGCTGGGTCTGGGACTCATGGGCCACGCCCCGCCCTCCGCCTACAGCCCCACGGGGGTGGGAGTGGGAGGAGGAGGAGGAGGTGTCGTCATCGGGGGCAACAACGAGGAAGATGAGGAGGATGACAATCTCATCGGGGTGTTGTCCTGAGAGAGAGAGAGAGAGAGAGAGAGAGAGAAAGAGAGAGAGACTAAGCACGCAGAGGGGGGGTTGAGCTTAAAATGGCACCAGAATGGCCTCTTTCCTCTTCCTCTGGGACACACGGGGTCGGGGCGTCGTTGCCGCCGCTGCTGCTGCTGCTGCTGTTGCTAAGGCAACAGTGCAAACTCTTGGTTCGCGTCGTCGCCGTCACGTGAGCCTCGAACCCGGTGGTCAACCACGTCACGTCGCTCCCGGGGCGTGGCTTGACGCAGCGACAACAAGCTGCTGGTCATTGTCATGGCCGGTGGCGAGCTAGCGCCCACCCACCCGTACAGGACGTGGGCGTGTTTGTCCTGAAGACCACGCCTCTTCCGTCCGTCCGTTCTTCCTGTTCCTGTTAAATGAATGTGTGGTGGGGGTGGGGCCCCTGACTAAGATAAGCTAAGCTAAGCTAAGCTAAGCTACGGGGGCCGAGAGGTGTCAGTCGTTCAGGTGTGGGAGGAGACCACACTTGAACCTTGACCCCTCCGTGGGCCGGGGGGGAGGATGCTCGACTTGTTTACTTGTCCAAATGTCCTCACAGGCTTGTGGTCGATCAATGTTTTTTTGTGTTGGAGATAAATTGGATCAATATTTGATGTCTCACTGGGCAAACAGTGTGATGTTGGTCGATCGTTTGTTTTGTTTTGGCTTCTCACGTAACCCGCGTTGGCTAATATAGTTTTAACTCATTTGGCGGGCTTTGCTGACACATTAAAAGATTATTTTTTTACATTACGACGCTGAATACACTGTATTGCAGTCCATTAAACACGACGCATGTAGCTAAAACACAATCGGGTTGTTATGGATATGACGGTGTGGCTCACACGTTCAATAAAAACGACAATAAATCTAATGGTGATTTGTGAACAAT
>PIJE02001708.1:78323-108130 GCA_002895965.2 Coryphaenoides rupestris
CCTGTCTCTGTACTGTCTAACCCCTACCTGCTCCTTAATGACCTGTCTCTGTACCGTCTAACCCCTACCTGCTCCTTAATGACCTGTCTCTGTACCGTCTAACCCCTACCTGCTCCTTAATGACCCGTCTCTGTACCGTCTAACCCCTACCTGCTCCTTAATGACCTGTCTCTGTACCGTCTAACCCCTACCTGCTCCTTAATGACCTGTCTCTGTACCGTCTAACCCCTACCTGCTCCTTAATGACCTGTCTCTGTACCGTCTAACCCCTACCTGCTCCTTAATGAGAGATGTAACTCTTTAGTTAGTGAGTAGAGAGATGGAACTCTTTAGTTAGTGAGTAGAGAGATGTAACTCTTTAGTTAGTGAGTAGAGAGATGGAACTCTTTAGTTAGTGAGTAGAGAGATGTAACTCTTTAGTTAGTGAGTAGAGAGATGTAACTCTTTAGTTAGGGAGTAGAGAGATATAACTCTTTAGTTAGTGAGTAGAGAGATGGAACTCTTTAGTTAGTGAGCAGAGAGATATAACTCTTTAGTTAGTGAGTAGAGAGATGTAACTCTTTAGTTAGTGAGTAGAGAGATGTAACTCTTTAGTTAGTGAGTAGAGAGATATAACTCTTTAGTTAGTGAGTAGAGAGATGGAACTCTTTAGTTAGTGAGTAGAGAGATGTAACTCTTTAGTTAGTGAGTAGAGAGATATAACTCTTTAGTTAGTGAGTAGAGAGATGGAACTCTTTAGTTAGTGAGTAGAGAGATGTAACTCTTTAGTTAGTGAGTAGAGAGATGTAACTCTTTAGTTAGTGAGTAGAGAGATGTAACTCTTTAGTTAGTGAGTAGAGAGATGTAACTCTTTAGTTAGTGAGTAGAGAGATGTAACTCTTTAGTTAGTGAGTAGAGAGATGTAACTCTTTAGTTAGTGAGTAGAGAGATATAACTCTTTAGTTAGTGAGTAGAGAGATATAACTCTTTAGTTAGTGAGTAGAGAGATGTAACTCTTTAGTTAGTGAGTAGAGAGATATAACTCTTTAGTTAGGGAGTAGAGAGATGTAACTCTTTAGTTAGTGAGTAGAGAGATATAACTCTTTAGTTAGTGAGTAGAGAGATGTAACTCTTTAGTTAGTGAGCAGAGAGATATAACTCTTTAGTTAGTGAGTAGAGAGATATAACTCTTTAGTTAGTGAGTAGAGAGATATAACTCTTTAGTTAGTGAGCAGAGAGATATAACTCTTTAGTTAGTGAGTAGAGAGATATAACTCTTTAGTTAGTGAGCAGAGAGATATAACTCTTTAGTTAGTGAGTAGAGAGATATAACTCTTTAGTTAGTGAGCAGAAGAGATATAACTCTTTAGTTAGTGAGCAGAGGAGATATAACTCTTTAGTTAGTGAGTTAGAGAGATATAACTCTTTAGTTAGTGAGTAGAGAGATGTAACTCTTTAGTTAGTGAGTAGAGAGATGTAACTCTTTAGTTAGGGAGTAGAGAGATGTAAACTCTTTAGTTAAGTGAGTAGAGAGATATAACTCTTTAGTTAGTGAGTAGAGAGATATAACTCTTTAGTTAGTGAGTAGAGAGATGGAACTCTTTAGTTAGTGAGTAGAGAGATATAACTCTTTAGTTAGTGAGTAGAGAGATGTAACTCTTTAGTTAGTGAGCAGAGAGATATAACTCTTTAGTTAGTGAGTAGAGAGATGTAACTCTTTAGTTAGTGAGTAGAGAGATGTAACTCTTTAGTTAGTGAGTAGAGAGATGTAACTCTTTAGTTAGGGAGTAAGAGATGTAACTCTTTAGTTAGGGAGTAGAGAGATGTAACTCTTTAGTTAGTGAGCAGAGAGATATAACTCTTTAGTTAGTGAGTAGAGAGATGTAACTCTTTAGTTAGTGAGTAGAGAGATATAACTCTTTAGTTAGGGAGTAGAGAGATATAACTCTTTAGTTAGTGAGTAGAGAGATATAACTCTTTAGTTAGTGAGTAGAGAGATGTAACTCTTTAGTTAGTGAGTAGAGAGATGTAACTCTTTAGTTAGTGAGTAGAGAGATGGAACTCTTTAGTTAGTGAGTAGAGAGATGTAACTCTTTAGTTAGTGAGTAGAGAGATGTAACTCTTTAGTTAGTGAGTAGAGAGATATAACTCTTTAGTTAGTGAGTAGAGAGATGTAACTCTTTAGTTAGTGAGTAGAGAGATGTAACTCTTTAGTTAGTGAGTAGAGAGATGTAACTCTTTAGTTAGTGAGTAGAGAGATGTAACTCTTTAGTTAGTGAGTAGAGAGATATAACTCTTTAGTTAGTGAGTAGAGAGATGTAACTCTTTAGTTAGTGAGTAGAGAGATGTAACTCTTTAGTTAGTGAGTAGAGAGATGTAACTCTTTAGTTAGTGAGTAGAGAGATGTAACTCTTTAGTTAGTGAGTAGAGAGATATAACTCTTTAGTTAGTGAGTAGAGAGATGTAACTCTTTAGTTAGTGAGTAGAGAGATGTAACTCTTTAGTTAGTGAGTAGAGAGATATAACTCTTTAGTTAGTGAGTAGAGAGATGTAACTCTTTAGTTAGTGAGTAGAGAGATATAACTCTTTAGTTAGGGAGTAGAGAGATGTAACTCTTTAGTTAGTGAGTAGAGAGATGTAACTCTTTAGTTAGTGAGTAGAGAGATGTAACTCTTTAGTTAGTGAGTAGAGAGATGTAACTCTTTAGTTAGTGAGCAGAGAGATATAACTCTTTAGTTAGTGAGTAGAGAGATATAACTCTTTAGTTAGTGAGTAGAGAGATATAACTCTTTAGTTAGTGAGTAGAGAGATATAACTCTTTAGTTAGTGAGTAGAGAGATGTAACTCTTTAGTTAGTGAGCAGAGAGATATAACTCTTTAGTTAGTGAGTAGAGAGATGTAACTCTTTAGTTAGTAGTACTAGTACTCTTTAGTAGATAGGAAACATGTGCTTTCTGTTTCCATCATCTCATCTAATTGTCGTCTTCATGTCCTGATGCTGAATGGAGGCTCTGTGCTCTTCTCCTCAGTATTCTATTCATTTAACTGCAGTGAATTATCAACACTAACATGCAGGAAGTATCTTTGGGTCAAAATGCTTCCTATAATATTGACGATGGAAGTTTTAGCTTAAAATTTGTTTCTATGATATAGCAATTCATACAGACTCTTCATATTATATGTTCTACTGTATATATATTATATATTATACTGTATATATATCTTATCTATTCTTATCTTTATGTACCACAGTGATATATTGCTGTCTCCTTCAACACATGTACTCTTTGTAAGTCTCTTTGGATAAAAGTGTCTGACAAATGCCCTAAATGTAAATGTAGATTCTGATGAGCCGATGACTTTAGAAGATTCATCTTCATTTCATCATCGACACAAGATGTACCTTTGTATGCTAACAGCATGCTAACTGTTCTGTTCATCATATATGAGAAGGAGCAGGATGGAGGCCAGCGGTGGACTGCAGAGCTCTCAGGTTACTAATGCAGACCTCGTGGCCGCACCTTCCTGACGATGCTGCTGCTCAAAAGACAAGAACAAGTGGTCCCTAGGATGGATGCCACGAATACCCGTGGTTGGTTCCCAGAAGTCTACAGCTTCACCTGTAGGCTGGTTCTTAACCTGCCCCCTCCGCGCCTCACACCTGCTCGCTGCTTAATGACATCGCAATTAACTTGGACATGAAGCCTCTGCTAAAAGACTGAATGGTAATATTGTGATATTAAAGTCTGAATACTTTCAACATTCCTCATATTGCAATAGTGAATTAATAAGTAAGATACTAAGCATCAAGTCATATACAAGTATCTTACTGGCTATTTCATGGACAGTTGAAAGGGAGGTTCATTGTGTGTATCAGCGTGTCCAGGAGGCAGCAGGAGTGGATTAGCTGGAGCTAGCCAACACGTTAGCTACGCAGAAACTCGCTTCCTGCTCCTCTCTCTCTCTCTCTCTCTTCTCTCTCGTGTCTGTCTGCTCCTCGCTCCCGTCTCTCCCTGCTTCCTCTCTCTCTCTCTCGCCTCTCATGTCTCTCTCTCTCGTCTTCTCTCGCCTCTCTCTGTCTCTCTCGCTCCCTCTCTCCTTCTCTCTCTCCTCTCTGTCTCTCTCTTCTCTCTCTCTCCCTCTCTCTGTCTCCCTCTCTCTCCCCTCTGTCTCTCTCTCTCTCTCTCTCTCTCTCTCTCTCTCTCTCTCCCTCTCTCTGTCTCTCTCTCTCTGTCTCTCTCTCTCTCTGTCTGTCTCTCTCTCTCCCGCTCTCCTGCTCTCCCTCTCTCTCTCTCTCTCTCTGTCTTCTTCTCGTCCTCTCTCTGTCTCTCTCTCTCTCTCCCTCTCTCTCTCTCTCTCTCCTGCTCTCTCTCTCTCTCTCTCCCTCTCTGTGTGTGTCTCCTCTCTCCCTCTCTGTCTCTCTCTCTCTCCCTCTCTGTGTGTGTGTCTCTCTCTCTCCCTCTCTCTGTCTGTCTCTCCTCTCCCTCTCCTCTCTGTCTCTCTCTCTCTCTCTCCCTCTCTCTGTCTCTCTCTCTCTCTCTCTCTCTGTTTCTCTCTCTCTGTTTCTCTCTCTCTCTCTCTCTCTCTCTCTCTCTCTCCCTCTCTGTGTGTGTCTCTCTCTCTCCCTCTCTGTCTCTCTCTCTCTCCCTCTCTGTGTGTGTGCCTCTCTCTCTCCCTCTCTCTGTCTGTCTCTCTCTCTCCCTCTCCCTCTCTGTCTCTCTCTCTCTCTCTCCCTCTCTCTGTCTCTCTCTTCTCTCTCTCTCTGTTTCTCTCTCTCTGTTTCTCTCTCTCTCTCTCCCTCTCTGTCTCTCTCTCTCCCTCTCTGTGTGTGTCTCTCTCTCTCCCTCTCTATCTCCCTCCCTCTCCCCCTCTCTCTGTCTCTCTCTCTCTCCCGTTCTCTCGCTCAGTGAGTCTGACTCAGCACCTGTGAGAGAGAGCTAGAGACAGGATAATATAGACAGACAGGTAGACAGACAGACAGACAGACAGAGAATACAGATACAGCAGGAGGATGAAGTGGAGAGACAGACAGAGAGGGAGAGAGAGATGGAGAGACAGACAGAGGGAGAGAGATGGAAAGACAAGAGACAAACAGGCAGACAGACAGAGAGAGAGAGAGATGGAGAGACAGACAGACAGACAGACAGAGAGAGAAAGATGGAGAGACAGACAGACAGACAGAGAGAGAGAGAAGAGAGAAGAGAGAGAGAGAGAGAGAGAGAGAGAGAGGGAGAGAGAGAGAGAGATGGAGAGACAGACAGACAGAGAGAGAGAGAGATGGAGAGACAGACAGACAGACAGAGAGAGAGAGAGATGGAGAGACAGACAGACAGACAGAGAGAGAGAGAGAGAGAGATGGAGAGACAGACAGACAGACAGAGAGAGAGAGAGAGAGAGATGGAGAGACAGACAGAGAGAGAGAGAGATGGAGAGACAAACAGACAGAGAGAGAGAGAGAGAGAGAGAGAGAGAGAGAGAGAGAGAGATGGAGAGACAGACAGACAGACAGAGAGAGAGATGGAGAGACAGACAGACAGACAGACAGAGAGAGAGAGAGAGAGAGATGGAGAGACAGACAGACAGAGAGAGGGTGCTAACTGTACCTGGAGTGGCGTGCCAGTTAGGGAACGCCAGATGAAAACAGTCGCACATGATGGTGCCGGGTGTCGCTACGGTGATGGCGGTCCACCCGGCTGATGGGAGACGTCCCGCAGACGTTCGGGTCGCAGCGAAGGGAACTGAAGAGAGAGAGAGAGAGAGAGAGTCCTAGTAGTCCTAGGAGAGAGAGAGAGAGTCCTTGTGGTCCAGGGATCAGCAGACATCTGAAAACACAAACACTAGGAACCCGAACCTTGTTATGGGAGGATCCCTCCCTCCCCTGACACACACACACACACACACACACACACACACACACACCCTCCTCTTGTGTCTATCAGCCTCATGGGTGCAGCAGTCAGAGGAGGAGGATGAGAGAGGATGAGGAGGAGGAATTAAAAGAAACACTACACCGTAAAATAAGTAATCATCATGTATCACAACTAATCAGCAAGCAGAGCAGCATGAACCAGTCACAACATCTGCAGCCAGATTCTCCTCCAAGTCATGAATCAGTCAAAGTCAAAAAGTGTTTTATTAGGGTGCCTTTGCAATGCAAAGCACACTATTACTCTCCATCATACTTATCTTCTTTTTTATTTATTCTTCCGCCGTTTATTCGGCGCGGAACTAGTCTCACAGCGTTGCCAGCACACACGCAAAAAATACATCAAAACGTGCGCCTTGACCGGGAATCAAGTGCTACTACTTTGTTTGTACATACCATTATTACTTTCCAAAATATTCAACATTTAACAGCATTTTTGCCCCATTGAAATGAATGGGGGTGAGTGTTCAAAATGTGTCCAAAACCACTCATATTCAACCTCTTCCCATTCAGTCATACATTCAGGTAGAAACTCCATTCAAACATTAAAACGTTCAGGAAACTTGGATGAATTCACACATGATTTCACAATTTTCATAACATTCATACTTTTGACACAATTACAGTTCAGACTTAATTGATTTTTCAGCTCCTCAGACAGTTTAACATGGGTGTGTATTGCGCTGGGTTAGAGCGGGTGACGTCACGTTAGAGCGTGGAGCAGACGAAAAAAAAAAAAATCTATTTTTAAAACTGCCATCCCGCCCACAATATTAACTCCACATACGTAATCTATACATCAAAATGTAGGTACACTCGTGCCGGTCACATATATGTAACTATGGAAACAAAGGGACTTATACTTTTTGATTTATGAGCCTCGAAATGACAGGTGCCCCTACCCAATCAGCTCATCAAATTACATGACAACAATGACTAAGCAGTTAGTGTGCTAATGAAACATTACTTCAAAGTACATACGTGTATCTCTCTACTCCTCTCCTACACATCTTTGTGTGTGTGTGTGTGTGTGTGTGTTATTGCTTGCTTAGTAGGCACCCTCAAAATTTCCCTGGAATTTTTCTAGTTGTCACATGTTCTTCATAACACTGGGCCATTCTGAACAGTGACATTCTTGTGACATGGCAGGTGACAGTACTATATATATATACACTATATGGCCAAAAGTCAGTGGACACCTGACCATCACACCGATATGAGCTTGGTGGACATCTCATTCTAAAACCATGGGCATTAATATGGAGTTGGACCACCTTTTTCAGCTATGACGGCTGCCACTCTTCTGGGAAGGCTTTCCACAAGATTTTGGAGTCTGTGGGAATTTGTGCCCATTCAGCCAAAAGAGCATTTGTGAGGTCAGGCACTGATGTTGGACGAGAAGGCCTGGCTCGCCATCGGCCTTCTAATTCCTCCTCAAGGTGTTCAATGGGGTCGAGGTCAGGGCTCTGTGCAGGCCAATCGAGTTCCTCCACACCAAACTCTTCTAACCGTGTCTTTATGGACCTTGCTTTGTGCACAGGGGCACAGTCATGTTGGAACAGCAAAGGGCCTTCCCCAAACTGTTGCCACAAAGTAGGAAGATGTGTTCATATCCTGTAGCATTAAGCATACCCTTCACTGGAACTAAGGGGCCCAAACCCTGAGAAACAGCCCCAGACCATTATCCCTCCTCCACCCAACTTGCATTCCGGAAGGTAACGTTCTCCTGGCATCCGCTAAACCCAGATTCGTCCATTAGACTGCCAGATAGTGAAGCGTGATTCATCACTCCAAAGAACACGTTGTCACGGTTTCGACCGTGTCTCCAGGCTCCCGGGGTTGGTGGGCGTGACTCCGGGCTCCGGTGCCGCCCCTGCATGATTAGCGGCACCTGCGCTGCGCTCTCGGCTGCCGTCAATTGACAATCAGTGACTGTATAAGAACCCTGGCTTTCCACCCACTGGTTGTCGGATCATTGTTGCAAATAAGCTGTTGTTAATACCCGTATGGACTTCACCCATCGCCAGCCAGCCGATCTCCCTGCCTACCCGTCTGCCCGTCTCTCCGGTTCCTGTTGCGAGGTCGCAGCCATCCCGGGTCCCGCTCCCAGCGAGACTGCAGCAGCCCCTGCTGGTTCCTGCTGCGAGGTCGCAGCCATCCCTGGTCCCGGTTCCTGCTGCGAGGTCGCAGCCATCCCGGGTTCCGTTCCCGGTTCCTGCTGCGAGGTCGCAGCCCTCCCTGGTCCCGGTCCCGGCTGCACCGCCGCAGCCCCTGCCGGTTCCTGCTGCGAGGTCGCAGCCCTCCCTGGTCCCGGTCCCGGCTGGACTGCAGCAGCCCCTGCCGGTTCCTGCTGCGAGGTCGCAGCCATCCCGGGTCCCGCTCCTGGCTGGACTGCAGCAGCCCCTGCCGGTTCCTGCTGCGAGGTCGCAGCCATCCCTGTTTCCGTTCGCGGTTCCTGCTGCGTGATTGCAGCCATCCCAGGTCCGAGTCCCGGCCCCCGCTCAGACGGCACCGGTATCCGCCGCCCTGCCTCCGGGTCGTCCGGCTGAGGGTCCCTGCTCGGCTTCCGCCCAGCCTCCGGGTCATCCACCTGAGGGTCCTGGCTCGGCCTCCGCCCTGCCTCCGGGTCGTCCGCCTGACGGCGCCAGCCCGGGGATCGTGGGTCGCCTGGAAGCTCCCGTTGAGGGGGGGGTACTGTCACGGTTTCGACCGTGTCTCCGGGCTCCCGGGGTTGGTGGGCGTGACTCCGGGCTCCGGTGCCGGCCCTGCATGATTAGCGGCACCTGCGCTGCGCTCTTGGCTGCCGTCAATCGACAATCAGTGACTGTATAATAAGCCCGGCTTTCCACCCACTGGTTGTCGGATCATTGTTGCAAATAAGTTGTTGTTAATACCCGTATGGACTTCACCCATCATCAGTCGGCCGATCTCCCTGCCTACCCGTCTCTCCCTGCCTGCCGGTTCCCGCATCTGCCTGCCGCGCTCGCCACCCGTCCCGCTGGCTTCACTCCTGTTTTTCCTCTGTATGTATCGCCAATAAATAACCACTAAGTACTGCATAACCCCGAGTCTGAGTCTTGCGCTTGGGTCCTCCTGCACACCACGTGGCACACGTTTCCACTGCTCCAGAGTCCAGTTGCGGCGTGCTTTACACCACTCCAACCAACGCTTGCCATTGCACACGGTGATGTGAGGCTTGTGTGCAGCTGCTTGGCCACGGAAACCCATTCCATGAAGCTCCCGACGCACAGTTCTTGTGCTGATGTTGCTTCCAGAGGCAGTTTGCAGTGAGTGATACAGCCAATGATTGGCGATTTTTACGCGCTTCAGCACTCGTCTGCCCCACTCTGTGAGTTTGTGTGGTCGACCACTTGGTGGCCGAGCTGTTGTTGCCCCTAGGCGCTTCCACTTCACATTAATAGCACTTACTTATATATAATAATCCATCCATCCATTTTCGTCCGCTTATCCGGGGTCGGGTCGCGGTGGCAGCCGGCTAAGCAGGGCCCCCCAGGCTTCCTTCTCTCCAGCCACACTCTCTAGTTCCTCCTGGGGGATCCCGAGGCGTTCCCAGGCCAGACGAGATATGTAATCCCTCCAGCGAGTTCCAACGGTGGAGTGTTCCCTCCGGGTTGGGAGTGAGTTGTTGCCTCAAGCGAAGGAGTTCAAGTATATATAATAATATTATATAATAATAATAGCACTTACTTATATATAATAATATTATATAATAATAATAGCACTTACTTATATATAATAATATTATATAATAATAGCTCTTACTTATATATAATATTATATAATAATAATAGCTCTTACTTATATATAATATTATATAATAGCACTTACTTATATATAATAATATTATATAATAATAATAGCACTTACTTGTATATAATATTATATAATAATAATAGCTCTTACTTATATATAATAATATTATATAATAATAATAGCACTTACTTATATATAATAATATTATATAATAATAGCTCTTACTTATATATAATATTATATAATAATAATAGCTCTTACTTATATATATTAT
This sequence comes from Coryphaenoides rupestris, assembly GCA_002895965.2. Taxonomy (NCBI): domain Eukaryota; kingdom Metazoa; phylum Chordata; class Actinopteri; order Gadiformes; family Macrouridae; genus Coryphaenoides; species Coryphaenoides rupestris. The sequence goes on from PIJE02001708.1 coordinate 88,277, forward strand.
ATAATAGCACTTACTTATATATAATATTATATAATAATAATAGCACTAACTTGTATATAATATTATATTATAATAATAGCTCTTACTTATATATAATATTATATAATAATAATAGCTCTTACTTATATATAATATTATATAATAATAATAGCACTTACTTATATTATAATAATATTATATAATAATAATAGCACTTACTTATATATAATATTATATAATAATAATAGCTCTTACTTATATATAATATTATATAATAATAATAGCACTTACTTATATATAATATTATATAATAGTAATAGCACTTACTTATATATAATAATATTATATAATAATAATAGCTCTTACTTATATATATTATATAATAATAATAGCTCTTACTTATATATATTATATAATAATAATAATAGCACTTACTTATATATAATAATATTATATAATAATAATAGCACTTACTTATATATAATAATATTATATAATAATAATAGCGCTTACTTATATATAATATTATATAATAATAATAATAGCACTTATTTATATATAATAATATTATATAATAATAGCTCTTACTTATATATAATATTATATAATAATAATAGCACTTACTTATATATAATATTATATAATAATAATAGCTCTTACTTATATATAATAATATTATATAATAGCTCTTACTTATATATATTATATAATAATAATAGCACTTACTTATATATAATATTATATAATAATAGCTCTTACTTATATATAATAATATTATATAACAATAATAGCTCTTACTTATATATAATATTATATAATAATAATAGCACTTACTTATATATAATATTATATAATAATAATAGCTCTTACTTATATATAATAATATTATATAATAATAGCTCTTACTTATATATATTATATAATAATAATAGCACTTACTTATATATAATATTATATAATAATAGCTCTTACTTATATATAATAATATTATATAACAATAATAGCTCTTACTTATATATATTATATAATAATAATAGCACTTACTTATATATAATATTATATAATAATAGCTCTTACTTATATATAATAATATTATATAACAATAATAGCTCTTACTTATATATAATATTATATAATAATAATAGCACTTACTTATATATAATATTATATAATAATAATAGCTCTTACTTATATATAATAATATTATATAATAATAGCTCTTACTTATATATATTATATAATAATAATAGCACTTACTTATATATAATATTATATAATAATAGCTCTTACTTATATATAATAATATTATATAACAATAATAGCTCTTACTTATATATAATATTATATAATAATAATATCACTTACTTATATATAATAATATTATATAATAATAATAGCTCTTACTTATATATAAGAATATTATATAAATATCACTTACTTATATATAATAATATTATATAATAATAATATCACTTACTTATATATAATAATATTATATAATAATAATAATAATAGCTCTTATGGTTGACTCATCTAGTAGGGCAGAAATTTCACAAACTGACTTGTGGTAAAGATGGCGTCCTATGACAGTGGCGCGTTCAAAGTCACTGAGCTCTTCATGAAACATTCTGAATTGTAAATGTTTGTCTGTGGAGATTTCATGGCTATGTGCTGATTTGATGCACCTGTTAGCAGTGGGTGTGGCTGAAACACCTGAACTCAATCATTAGTAGGGCTGTCCACTGACCATATAGTCCCTGAGCGAGACACCACCTAACCCTACCTGCTCCTCCTAGCTAAGTGTGGAGGTGTCCCTGAGCGAGACACCACCTAACCCTACCTGCTCCTCCTAGCTAAGTGTGGAGGTGTCCCTGAGCGAGACACCACCTAACCCTACCTGCTCCTCCTAGCTAAGTGTGGAGGTGTCCCTGAGCGAGACACCACCTAACCCTACCTGCTCCTCCTCGCTAAGTGTGGAGGTGTCCTGAGCGAGACACCACCTAACCTACCTGCTCCTCCTAGCTAAGTGTGGAGGTGTCCCTGAGCGAGACACCACCTAACCCTACCTGCTCCTCCTAGCTAAGTGTGGACGGTGTCCCTGAGCGAGACACCACCTAAGCCTACCTGCTCCTCCTAGCTAAGTGTGGAGGTGTCCCTGAGCGAGACACCACCTAACCCTACCTGCTCCTCCTAGCTAAGTGTGGAGGTGTCCCTGAGCGAGACACCACCTAACCCTACCTGCTCCTCCTAGCTAAGTGTGGAGGTGTCCCTGAGCGAGACACCACCTAACCCTACCTGCTCCTCCTAGCTAAGTGTGGAGGTGTCCCTGAACGAGACACCACCTAACCCTACCTGCTCCTCCTAGCTAAGTGTGGAGGTGTCCCTGAACGAGACACCACCTAACCCTACCTGCTCCTCCTAGCTAAGTGTGGAGGTGTCCCTGAACGAGACACCACCTAACCCTACCTGCTCCTCCTAGCTAAGTGTGGAGGTGTCCCTGTTAGTAGTATTGTATGTGATCAAGGGTGTGCTTTGCTCCTCACAAACAGCTGCAAAGTTTTCACTCACTTGTGTATTGGATGTCAGCGTGTTATGTAATATAATTGAATTCGCTCACCCAGCTGTGAAATGGGAATTAGGCACGAATATCACAAACATGTTCTTCTCCTCAAGCCTTATCCTTCTCTACTGACTTCAATTACTCATTGGTCCGATGACTGTCTGTAGGGTTCTGTCAGCTATTATCATAGCCGAGTACCACTAGTAGCAGGTCTACTAATAGCAGCACTAGTGTATTTCATTTTGTTTGTCATATACTGTATATGTATATATTTTTGTTTTGTTTATATAATCACTTCATTCACATTATCTATCTCTAAAGGTCACGGGAAGTAGACTGAATGTTTTTCACGAGGTTTTGTTGGAGAAGTGGAACCATGAGCACCTTGTGACCAGGAGGTTGGGCTCGGAGCCGCAGTCATGTGAGCTGGACAGTCTGGCAGTCGAGGGCCCAAAGACCGTGGAAACCCGTTTAATCATTTTAAATGATTAAAAGTGATTTGTGGTGATTAGTGATTGGAATTATATATATATATCTCTATATATAGAGATATATCCTGTATATAGAGATATTTGTGGAACTGCACATTTCGAGTAACATACACTTATAATAATATAAGAATAATATAATTGTAAATGGGGAAAAAATTTATTTAGCACTTTTACCGAAATGTTTTCTGTTGCCTCACATTCACCATATATACACACATTCATGCACTGACTCTGCACAGCAACAGCAAGCTGGTCGGGAGCAGGTAGGGTTAGGTGGTGTCTTGCTCAGGGACACCTCCACACTTAGCTAGGAGGAGCAGGTAGGGTTAGGTGGTGTCTTGCTCAGGGACACCTCCACACTTAGCTAGGAGGAGCAGGTAGGGTTAGGTGGTGTCTTGCTCAGGGACACCTCCACACTTAGCTAGGGGGAGCAGGTAGGGTTAGGTGGTGTCTTGCTCAGGGACACCTCCACACTTAGCTAGGAGGAGCAGGTAGGGTTAGGTGGTGTCTTGCTCAGGGACACCTCCACACTTAGCTAGGAGGAGCAGGTAGGGTTAGGTGGTGTCTTGCTCAGGGACACCTCCACACTTAGCTAGGAGGAGCAGGTAGGGTTAGGTGGTGTCTCGCTCAGGGACACCTCCACACTTAGCTAGGGGGAGCAGGTAGGGTTAGGTGGTGTCTCGCTCAGGGACACCTCCACACTTAGCTAGGGGGAGCAGGTAGGGTTAGGTGGTGTCTTGCTCAGGGACACCTCCACACTTAGCTAGGGGGAGCAGGTAGGGTTAGGTGGTGTCTTGCTCAGGGACACCTCCACACTTAGCTAGGAGGAGCAGGTAGGGTTAGGTGGTGTCTCGCTCAGGGACACCTCCACACTTAGCTAGGAGGAGCAGGTAGGGTTAGGTGGTGTCTCGCTCAGGGACACCTCCACACTTAGCTAGGAGGAGCAGGTAGGGTTAGGTGGTGTCTCGCTCAGGGACACCTCCACACTTAGCTAGGAGGAGCAGGTAGGGTTAGGTGGTGTCTCGCTCAGGGACACCTCCACACTTAGCTAGGAGGAGCAGGTAGGGTTAGGTGGTGTCTCGCTCAGGGACACCTCCACACCTTCAGGGACATGTGGTGATGGGTCAGGTTGAGAGGGTTGATGTTCTGTTGCAGTGTCACAGGTTCTCCTGAGATCTGTACCCGTGAAAAATACTTTTGGTTCAAATCAATGTTTTTGTATTGAGTTGATCCTGAATAGGTTTAAATTTATATCATATATATATCTATAGATATATATACAGATAAATATAGATATACAGCTTTAAAGTGAACAAACACACAAATAGTTGCACCTTTTATTATAAAAAATATTTACAAAGATGCTACGATTTTTTTTCTTAATGTAAAAAATGCATACATTTTACCACTTTAATAAGTCTTTGAAGTCCACGCTCCACCCCCAAAGACTTCCATTGGAGAGTTGTGATGTCAGAGCACGGTTAACTCCATTCTAGCGTTAGCGTTAGCCTAACCGTCCTCGCCTGGGTTGGGCTAAGCCTAACGCAGGCGAGGATGGTTCGGGTTAGGCTAACGCTAACCCTAGGGTTAGGCTAACCCTTACCCAGGCGAGGACGGTTAGGGTTAGCGTAGCATTAGCCTAACTGTCCTCGCCTAGGTTAGGCTTACCCTAACCCTAGGCTAACCCTAGGGTCCTGGTTTGGCTAACCCTAGGCTTCCAGTTAGGCTCACCCTAACCCTAGGCTTCGGGTTAGACTCACCCTAACCCTAGGGTTAGACTCACCCTAACTCTAGGCTTCGGGTTAGTCTCACCCTAACCCTAGGGTTAGAAAGGATTTTCCATATCTTCAGAGAAAGGCAACTGTTTGCATAAAAAAGTCTTTGAATCGGATACAATCATTTTGAAACGTGTGAATGAGCTGCATAGTGACCCAGTTATTAGAAATAATTACAACAAAAATGCATGAAATAAATAGATGCTGCATTTTGAACTGAGGGCATAGCTCAAGTAAATATAAAATGATATTTAAAAAAACAGATGTGTAGATGAATTGAGACATCAGTTATAACCTGCCTGTACCAAAAAAACCATTTCTAATAAATACAGAAACATGAAATAAATTAGATGGGTCAACTTGTATAGTTCTCCCTTTTGTTTAAACAAGAGGAGGAATTATGGCTTTTAATGTTTGTGTGTGGAGTTTGTGCCGGTTCACCGGGCAGCCAGGGTCACCTGGAGATCTAGACGGACAGAGTGATGAGTGACAGGTGAGAACACACAGGAAGACGTGCTCCAGTCTCGCTACGTTAAAATCTTACTAAACTTCTTGGGAGGGAAAAATTATATCAAAAAAATATCATTCTATATACACATACGTACATATACATATATTTCATTGCTCAAATCTTTAGGAAAATATGCATTGCTTCATAGATTTGGATCAAGGGTTTGTTCTGGTTTCTGTAGTGTTCATGGAATAATAAATAATGCGGACAAACTGGAGAGAAGGAATGAACCATGAAAAAGAGGAATGAACTAATGCACCCTGGGATATGTAGTTATCTTGGCCTTCTCGGATACTGTTGGGGTTTCAATTTCATCAACAACGCAGGAAACTTAGAGTACGGTGAAGTTTAGAGTAGAGAGGATAACTTGGGGGTGTGTGTGTGTTTGGTCGCTGGCTTAATTGGCCTCACCTGGCCCAGTTAGTCTGGGGGGGTGGGGCTACAGCCTCACCTGGCCCAGTTAGTCTGGGGGGGTGGGGCTACAGCCTCACCTGGCCCAGTTAGTCTGGGGGGGTGGGGCTACAGCCTCACCTGGCCCAGTTAGTCTGGGGGGGTGGGGCTACAGCCTCACCTGGCCCAGTTAGTCTTGGGGGTGGGGCTACAGCCTCACCTTGCCCAATTAGTCTTGGGGGGTGGGGCTACAGCCTCACCTGGCCCAGTTAGTCTGGGGGGGTGGGGCTACAGCCTCACCTGGCCCAGTTAGTCTTGTGGGGTGGGGCTACAGCCTCACCTGTCCCAGTTAGGTCTTGGGGGGTGGGGCTACAGCCTCACCTGGCCCAGTTAGTCTGGGGGGGTGGGGCTACAGCCTCACCTGGCCCAGTTAGTCTTGTGGGGTGGGGCTACAGCCTCACCTGGCCCAATTAGTCTTGGGGGGTGGGGCTACAGCCTCACCTGGCCCAGTTAGTCTTGGGGGGTGGGGCTACAGCCTCACCTGGCCCAGTTAGTCTGGGGGGGGTGGGGCTACAGCCTCACCTGGCCCAGTTAGAGTCTGGGGTGGGTGGGGCTGCAGCCTCACCTGGCCCAGTTAGGGTCTGGGGTGGTGGGGTTGCAGCCTCACCTGGTCTGGTCAGAGGCTGGGGGGGTGGGGCTGTAGCCTCACCTGGCCCAGTTAGAGTCTGGGGGGGTGGGGCTGAAGCCTCACCTGGCCCAGTTAGAGTCTGGGGGGTGGGGCTACACACCTGTGGTGTATTGGCTAATCAGTGCACCACAGGTTAAGTCAGCCACCAGAACACACACTCATACCATCTGCGCTGTCATGTCATTTTATCAATCTTACAATAAACTTTTCAACACCACTACTGTCTGAGACCTTGGAGGAGCCCCGCACTAAGCCACATCATGTGGCTTTGTGGCAGGAGATTTGCTACATAAACATACATAGACAATAACCCCAAAACAATACTTATGATGGTCCCGCCGACACCTGGTGAAGTAACAGCTAAATACCTGTTAGCATCTAGCTAAATACTTGTTAGCATCCAACCACTTCTCATTTTCTACCTTGTTCACAAAATCCCCAACAATGACTGCGTGTGTAACAGCACATCGTCTAACAGCATGCTAATAAACTGTTGCTGTACATTGTGCTAGCAGACCGCTTGCTTGCACAATGCTAGCATGTTTGCAGCATCCGAGCAGACTGTTAGCAGTGTGCTAGCAGACTGTTAGCAGCGTGCTCAGCAGCTTGCCAACAGTGTGCTAGCCATCTGAACAGGCCAGTGCTCTGTGGCTCTAGGAGCCCACGATGATCTCCATGATGTGGTCCAGTTCGTTCAGGTCTGCTCTGCAAGAGGTGGTGGAGCTGAGGGGGGCGGAGCCATGGGAGGAAAGGCTCTCCAGCAGGTCGTAGGGGCCCATCTTGGGGGCCGCCTGCATGCCAGTGAGCACGGTGTCCAGGTCGTAGTACGACGCGTCCACGTCCGAGAACAACTCGTCCAGCGCAGGGTCCGGGGTGGGCGCTGGGTGTTTGATCTCAAACGTCCCAAAAACCTGCTCCTCCCCCTCCGACACACACTCGTCGCTGTCTTCCTCTTCCTCCTCCTCGCAGTCACCATCCTCCTCTTCCTCCTCCTGCCAGCAGGGGGTCACACCGAAGGGCCCCGCGAGGTAGGTCCCGCCCTCCCCCCCCTCCATCACCACCTCCTCCGTGTGGTAGGCCTCCCCCACCAAGGCGTAGGGCTTGGGCCCCTGAGGGTCCGTCTGTCTGCAGAGCAGCTCGCTGGCCACCAGGCGGTCCGCGGGGCACTGGGCGGCGGCCAGGGCCTGGGTCATCAGCTGCCAGCTGCCGTCTTGCGTCATCTCCTCCTGGATCTGCCGCACCGTGTTGGCGATGAGCACCGAGCGGCACAGGTTGGGCTCCACCAACATGTGGCAGAGCTGCAGTTTGATGAGAGACATGTCCAGCAGAGACTGCCTCTGGATGCTGTAAGTGGAGGCCAGGGGCCGGGAGGGCGGAGCCAGGGGCCGGGGGGGCGGGGACGGGGGAGCAGACGGCTCAGGCGCTGGGTCGTCCCCGGAGTCCGATAACTTTCTCTTGGTACCCTTCGGGAACATGTCGGATCTGGTAGGTGACGCAACACAAACAAAACTCAAGTTAACACACCGTAGCTCATCAGAAGGACTGCAACACAACATGTGAATGTCTGATGTGAGGTCATAGTGGCCCATGTGAGGTCATAGTGGCGCATGTGAGGTCATAGTGAGGTCATAGTGGCGCATGTGAGGTCATAGTGGCGCATGTGAGGTCATAGTGACGCATGTGAGGTCATAGTGGCGCATGTGAGGTCATAGTGAGGTCATAGTGGCGCATGTGAGGTCATAGTGGCGCATGTGAGGTCATAGTGACGCATGTGAGGTCATAGTGGCGCATGTGAGGTCACAGTGGCGCATGTGAGGTCACAGTGGCGCATGTGAGGTCATAGTGACGCATGTGAGGTCATAGTGGCGCATGTGAGGTCATAGTGGCGCATGTGAGGTCATAGTGGCGCATGTGATGACATAGTGGCACATGTGATGACATAGTGGCGCATGTGATGACAGTGGCGCATGTGATGACATAGTGGCACATGTGAGGTCATAGTGGCGCATGTGAGGTCATAGTGACGCATGTGAGGTCATAGTGGCGCATGTGAGGTCACAGTGGCGCATGTGAGGTCATAGTGGCGCATGTGAGGTCATAGTGGCGCATGTGATGACATAGTGGCGCATGTGAGGTCATAGTGGCGCATGTGAGGTCATAGTGAGGTCATAGTGGCGCATGTGATGACATAGTGGCACATGTGATGACAGTGGCGCATGTGATGACATAGTGGCGCATGTGATGACATAGTGGCGCATGTGATGACATAGTGGCACATGTGAGGTCATAGTGACGCATGTGATGACATAGTGGCACATGTGAGGTCATAGTGACGCATGTGATGACATAGTGGCACATGTGAGGTCATAGTGGCGCATGTGAGGTCATAGTGACGCATGTGATGACATAGTGGCACATGTGAGGTCATAGTGGCGCATGTGATGACATAGTGGCACATGTGATGACATAGTGGCGCATGTGAGGTCATAGTGGCGCATGTGAGGTCATAGTGGCGCATGTGAGGTCACAGTGGCGCATGTGAGGTCATAGTGGCGCATGTGATGACAGTGGCACATGTGATGACATAGTGGCGCATGTGATGACATAGTGGTGCATGTGATGTCATAGTGGCACATGTGATGACATAGTGGCGCATGTGAGGTCATAGTGGCGCATGTGATGACATAGTGGCGCATGTGAGGTCATAGTGGCGCATGTGATGACATAGTGGCGCATGTGAGGTCATAGTGGCGCATGTGATGACATAGTGGCGCATGTGATGACATAGTGGCACATGTGATGACATAGTGGCACATGTGAGGTCACAGTGGTGCATGTGAGGTCATAGTGGCGCATGTGATGACATAGTGGCACATGTGATGACATAGTGACGCATGTGATGACATAGTGACGCATGTGATGACATAGTGGCGCATGTGAGGTCATAGTGGTGCATGTGAGGTCATAGTGGCGCATGTGAGGTCATAGTGGCGCATGTGATGACATAGTGGCACATGTGATGACATAGTGGCGCATGTGAGGTCATAGTGCCGCATGTGAGGTCATAGTGGTGCATGTGAGGTCATAGTGGCGCATGTGATGTCAGTGGTGCATGTGAGGTCATAGTGACGCATGTGAGGTCATAGTGACGCATGTGAGGTCATAGTGGTGCATATGAGGTCATAGTGACGCATGTGAGGTCATAGTGACGCATGTGAGGTCATAGTGGTGCATGTGAGGTGATAGTGACGCATGTGATGTCATAGTTGCGCATGTGATGTCATAGTGGTGCATGTGAGGTCATAGTGACGCATGTGAGGTCACAGTGGTGCATGTGAGGTCATAGTGGCGCATGTGAGGTCATAGTGACGCATGTGAGGTCATAGTGGTGCATGTGAGGTCATAGTGGTGCATGTGAGGTCATAGTGACGCATGTGAGGTCATAGTGGTGCATGTGAGGTCATAGTGACGCATGTGAGGTCATAGTGATGCATGTGAGGTCATAGTGACGCATGTGAGGTCATAGTGACGCATGTGAGGTCATAGTGGCGCATGTGAGGTCATAGTGGTGCATGTGAGGTCATAGTGGTGCATGTGAGTTCATAGTGGTGCATGTGATGTCATAGTGACGCATGTGATGACATAGTGGCGCATGTGAGGTCATAGTGACGCATGTGATGACATAGTGGCGCATGTGAGGTCATAGTGGCGCATGTGAGGTCATAGTGACGCATGTGATGACATAGTGGCGCATGTGAGGTCATAGTGCCGCATGTGAGGTCATAGTGGTGCATGTGAGGTCATAGTGACGCATGTGATGTCATAGTGGCGCATGTGATGTCAGTGGTGCATGTGAGGTCATAGTGACGCATGTGAGGTCATAGTGACGCATGTGAGGTCATAGTGGTGCATATGAGGTCATAGTGACGCATATGAGGTCATAGTGACGCATGTGAGGTCATAGTGGTGCATGTGAGGTCATAGTGGTGCATGTGAGGTCATAGTGACGCATGTGATGTCATAGTTGCGCATGTGATGTCATAGTGGTGCATGTGAGGTCATAGTGACGCATGTGAGGTCACAGTGGCGCATGTGAGGTCATAGTGACGCATGTGAGGTCATAGTGGTGCATGTGAGGTCATAGTGGTGCATGTGAGGTCATAGTGACGCATGTGAGGTCATAGTGGTGCATGTGAGGTCATAGTGACGCATGTGAGGTCATAGTGATGCATGTGAGGTCATAGTGGTGCATGTGAGGTCATAGTGACGCATGTGAGGTCATAGTGACGCATGTGAGGTCATAGTGGCGCATGTGAGGTCATAGTGGTGCATGTGAGGTCATAGTGGCGCATGTGAGTTCATAGTGGTGCATGTGATGTCATAGTGACGCATGTTGATGACATCAGTGGCGCATGTGAGGTCATAGTGACGCATGTGATGACATAGTGGCGCATGTGAGGTCATAGTGGCGCATGTTGATGGACATAGTGGCGCATGTTGAGGTCATAGTGGCGCATGTGATGACATAAGTGGCGCATGTGAGGTCATAGTGGCGCATGTGAGGTCATAGTGACGCATGTCATTCGGCAGTGGCATATTTAAAGTCATGGTAATGTATTTGAAGTCATGGTTGTGTATGCTAATAATCAGGGCTAGGGCGACAAGTCGCCTCAAAGCTGCCCAAGTTGTTACACTACTGTCAGATGAAGTCTGATTTGTGTGAATGCTTTGTGGTAACTGGTTTGTTTTCTTAAGGTTTGCTATACCTTTCCTGTTGAGAGGCACAGGCATTAGCATAGCAGTGCGGTCCCCACTGCAGCGCTGTACTTTAGTACGAGCAACAAGCAGCTTTTGTTCAGCACCATTTCTGCCCATTTAGGTTCCTGCTGCGAACAACCACACTTTTAACAGGCCACTGAACCACCATTTACCAAGCTCAATAGTACCACTGCAGTGTTAGCACACACTAGAAGAAATAGCATGGTTACCATCTCAACAGTACCGCTACAGTGTTAGACACGGCTAGAGAAATAGCATGGTTACAGGCTAAACATTATGCTGCAATGTTGCACAACGCTAGGGGAAATAGCATGGTTACAGGCTAAACATTACTGCTGCAATGTTAGCACACGCTAGGGGAAATAGCATGGTTACAGGCTAAACATTACTGCTGCAATGTTAGCACACGCTAGGGGAAGTAGCATGGTTACAGGCTAAACATTACTGCTGCAATGTTAGCACACGCTAGGGGAAATAGCATGGTTACAGGCTAAACATTACTGCTGCAATGTTAGCACACGCTAGGGGAAGTAGCATGGTTACAGGCTAAACATTACTGCTGCAATGTTAGCACACGCTAGGGGAAATAGCATGGTTACAGGCTAAACATTACTGCTGCAATGTTAGCACACGCTAGGGGAAGTAGCATGGTTACAGGCTAAACATTACTGCTGCAATGTTAGCACACGCTAGGGGAAATAGCATGGTTACAGGCTAAACATTACTGCTGCAATGTTAGCACACGCTAGGGGAAATAGCATGGTTACAGGCTAAACATTACTGCTGCAATGTTAGCACACGCTAGGGGAAATAGCATGGTTACAGGCTAAACATTACTGCTGCAATGTTAGCACACGCTAGGGGAAGTAGCATGGTTACAGGCTAAACATTACTGCTGCAATGTTAGCACACGCTAGGGGAAATAGCATGGTTACAGGCTAAACATTACTGCTGCAATGTTAGCACACGCTAGGGGAAATAGCATGGTTACAGGCTAAACATTACTGCTGCAATGTTAGCACACGCTAGGGGAAATAGCATGGTTACAGGCTAAACATTACTGCTGCAATGTTAGCACACGCTAGGGGAAATAGCATGGTTACAGGCTAAACATTACTGCTGCAATGTTAGCACACGCTAGGGGAAATAGCATGGTTACAGGCTAAACATTACTGCTGCAATGTTAGCACACGCTAGGGGAAGTAGCATGGTTACAGGCTAAACATTACTGCTGCAATGTTAGCACACGCTAGGGGAAATAGCATGGTTACAGGCTAAACATTACTGCTGCAATGTTAGCACACGCTAGGGGAAATAGCATGGTTACAGGCTAAACATTACTGCTGCAATGTTAGCACACGCTAGGGGAAATAGCATGGTTACAGGCTAAACATTACTGCTGCAATGTTAGCACACGCTAGGGGAAGTAGCATGGTTACAGGCTAAACATTACTGCTGCAATGTTAGCACACGCTAGGGGAAATAGCATGGTTACAGGCTAAACATTACTGCTGCAATGTTAGCACACGCTAGGGGAAATAGCATGGTTACAGGCTAAACATTACTGCTGCAATGTTAGCACACGCTAGGGGAAGTAGCATGGTTACAGGCTAAACATTACTGCTGCAATGTTAGCACACGCTAGGGGAAATAGCATGGTTACAGGCTAAACATTACTGCTGCAATGTTAGCACACGCTAGGGGAAGTAGCATGGTTACAGGCTAAACATTACTGCTGCAATGTTAGCACACGCTAGGGGAAATAGCATGGTTACAGGCTAAACATTACTGCTGCAATGTTAGCACACGCTAGGGGAAATAGCATGGTTACAGGCTAAACATTACTGCTGCAATGTTAGCACACGCTAGGGGAAATAGCATGGTTACAGGCTAAACATTACTGCTGCAATGTTAGCACACGCTAGGGGAAGTAGCATGGTTACAGGCTAAACATTACTGCTGCAATGTTAGCACACGCTAGGGGAAATAGCATGGTTACAGGCTAAACATTACTGCTGCAATGTTAGCACACGCTAGGGGAAGTAGCATGGTTACAGGCTAAACATTACTGCTGCAATGTTAGCACACGCTAGGGGAAATAGCATGGTTACAGGCTAAACATTACTGCTGCAATGTTAGCACACGCTAGGGGAAATAGCATGGTTACAGGCTAAACATTACTGCTGCAATGTTAGCACACGCTAGGGGAAATAGCATGGTTACAGGCTAAACATTACTGCTGCAATGTTAGCACACGCTAGGGGAAGTAGCATGGTTACAGGCTAAACATTACTGCTGCAATGTTAGCACACGCTAGGGGAAATAGCATGGTTACAGGCTAAACATTACTGCTGCAATGTTAGCACACGCTAGGGGAAGTAGCATGGTTACAGGCTAAACATTACTGCTGCAATGTTAGCACACGCTAGGGGAAATAGCATGGTTACAGGCTAAACATTACTGCTGCAATGTTAGCACACGCTAGGGGAAGTAGCATGGTTACAGGCTAAACATTACTGCTGCAATGTTAGCACATGCTAGGGGAAATAGCATTACGGCTAAACATTACTGCTGCAATGTTAGCACACGCTAGGGGAAATAGCATGGTTACAGGCTAAACATTACTGCTGCAATGTTAGCACACGCTAGGGGAAATAGCATGGTTACAGGCTAAACATTACTGCTGCAATGTTAGCACACGCTAGGGGAAATAGCATGGTTACAGGCTAAACATTACTGCTGCAATGTTAGCACACGCTAGGGGAAATAGCATGGTTACAGGCTAAACATTACTGCTGCAATGTTAGCACACGCTAGGGGAAGTAGCATGGTTACAGGCTAAACATTACTGCTGCAATGTTAGCACATGCTAGGGGAAATAGCATTACGACCCACTAAGGTACTGCTGAAAAGTTAGCACAAACGACAGCCCGAAAACCAAATTAGCCTTCAGGACCACTTCCATCGGACTGTTGCCTTCAGAAGCTAATCACTGCTATATAGTTAGCTAATTGTTAGCTCTTGTGAGGGCCCTATCTTACCACCAGGTGTGATGATGATTGGCCATTACAAGCCATTTCATCGTTTGCCCTACAGTGACATCACAAATGGGAGTGCTCACCCAGAACACTGCCACCTGGTGGTAAAACAGACTTTTACTAGCGAACATTTTAATACAGATTGAAAAAACGGTAAACTACAAAAACAGCACTTCTAAAGACAGTAAATTGACACGTCTGCTCCCAGGGTAAGGGCACTGAAGGAGTCCAGGGCCTCCATGCTGGGGATTCATGCTTTCACATTCACAAGGTAGAAATAGAGCTCCAACAGGGAGGGTGCATGTGGACTGGAACAGCGTTATCCACACAACAAACAGAACAGAAAACAAGTCCCTCAAAACAGGACAATGGGCCCATTTTAGTTTACCTAAACTAACCTACCTGCAATTAAATTAGACTTCAAAATGTGTCGTCCCTCCACTAGAGGGGGCTATATATGTATAGATCTATATCTATAGCTATATAGATATAATCTAATAACAAGTGCTCAACAAGAACTCAGTTTAAATGATAAACATGTCAAGAGATCTGGTCGATTCTTACTAAATCCAGTGATCTAAGAAAGCATCTGTCCAACAAAAAGACACTGGTCTGGCCCTTACTGGTACACATGTCTACACAACGCAAAGAGCAAGACAAGGTTTAAGAAGTCATCCAGGATCTGAGAACGTGATCCAGGATCTGAGAAAGTGATCCAGGATCTGAGAACGTGATCCAGGATCTGAGAACGTGATCCAGGATCTGAGAAAGTGATCCAGGATCTGAGAAAGTGATCCAGGATCTGAGAAACAGAATGGGAAACAGTTAAAGAGTTCCTGGTAGTGGAGCTGATGAACACAACACTCAACATGGAGATAAACTAAAGTCATTAGTCAAGATAGAGAGTCAATTACATTTAGAGAGAACCACTTAACATAAGTAGTCATCATAACATGAGCCTTCAGCCACCATAACATGAGCCTTCATCCATTATAACTTGAGCCTTCATCCATTATAACATGAGCCTTCAGCCATCATAACATGAGCCTTCATCCATTATAACATGAGCCTTCATCCATTATAACATGAGCCTTCATCCATTATAACATGAGCCTTCATCCATCATAACATGAGCCTTCATCCATTATAACATGAGCCTTCATCCATTATAACATGAGCCTTCATCCATCATAACATGAGCCTTCATCCATCATAACATGAGCTTTCAGCCATTATAACATGAACCTTCATCCATGATAACTTGAGCCTTCAGCCATCATAACATGAGCCTTCATCCATTATAACATGAACCTTCATCCATCATAACATGAGCCTTCATCCATTATAACATGAGCCTTCATCCATTATAACATGAACCTTCATCCATTATAACATGAGCCTTCATCCATTATAACATGAGCCTTCATCCATTATAACATGAGCCTTCATCCATCATAACATGAGCTTTAAGCCATTATAACATGAACCTTCATCCATCATAACATGAACCTTCATCCATTATAACATGAGCCTTCAGCCATTATAACATGAGCCTTCATCCATCATAACATGAACCTTCATCCATTATAACATGAGTGAAGGTTCATGTATGATGGATGAAGGCTCATGTTATGATGGATGAAGGCTCATGTTAGTGTGTGGTGATGAAGGCTCATTATATGGTCGGCTGAAGCGGTCATGTTATGATGATGAAGTTCATGTTAAATGATGAAAGGTTCAGTTAATGCGAAGGTTTATGTATAATGGATGAAGGCTCAATGTTATAATGGTAATGAAGGCTCATGTTAAATGATGAAGGCTCATGTTATAATTGGCTGAGGCTCTTGTTTGGTGCCTGAAGCTCATGTTATAATGGATTGAAGGTTCATGTATATGGATAGCTCATGTTATAATGGATGAAGGCTTCATTTATTGAATGGATGAGCTATGTTATAATGGATGAAGGGCTCATTTTGATGATGGCATGAAGGCTTTCACTGTTATGGGTTGGCTGAAGGGTCATGTTAAATGGATGAGGGTTAGTTATAATGGATGAAGGCTCATGTTATAATGGATGAAGCTCATGTTATAATGAGAAGGCTAATGTATAATGGAATGAAGTCATGTTATAATGAATGAAGTTCATTATGATGGATGAAGGCCTCATGTTATAATGATGGAAGGTCATGTTATGGATGAAGGGCTCATGTATAATGGATGAAGGCTCATGTTATGATGGATGAAGGCTCATGGTTATAAATGGATGAAGGTTCTTATAATGATGAAGGTTCATGTTTAATGGATGAAGCTCATGTTATAATGGATGAAGTTCATGTTATTAATGGATGAAGGCCTCATGTTATAATGGATGAGCTTCATGTTATAATGGCTGAAGGCTCATGATATGATGGATGAAAAGGCTCATGTGATAATGGATGGAAGGTTCATGTATGATGGATGAAGCTCATATATAATGGCTGAAAGCTCATGTTTATGGTGCTGAAGGTATGTTTATAATGATGAGTTCATTATATAATGGATGAAAGGCTCAGGTATAAGGATGAAGGCTCATGTTATAATGGCTGAAGCTCATGTATATGGTGGCTGAAGGGTCATGTTAAAGGGATGGAAGGTTCATGTTATACATGATGAAGGCTATGTTATAATGGATGAAGGCTATTTATGGTGGCTGAAGGCTCATTTTTATAAAGGATGAAGTCATGTTATTAATGGATGAAGGCTCATTTTATAATGGCTGAAGGGCTCATTGTTATTAATGAGTGAAGGCTCATTATGATGGATGAAGGCTCAGTTATGGTGGCTGAAAGTCATTTTAAATGGATGAAGGTTCAGTCTTATAAGGATTGAAGGCTCAAGGTTATAATGGATGAAGGCTCATTTTATGCATGGATGAAGGCCTCATTTATGGTGGCTGGAGGCCTCAGTATGGTGGCTGGAGGCTCATGTTATGTGGCTTGAAGGGTCATGTTATAATGGCATAAGGTCATGTTATAATGGAT
Source organism: Coryphaenoides rupestris (assembly GCA_002895965.2). NCBI lineage: Eukaryota > Metazoa > Chordata > Actinopteri > Gadiformes > Macrouridae > Coryphaenoides > Coryphaenoides rupestris. The sequence continues at coordinate 105,508 of PIJE02001708.1, forward strand.
GAAGGGCTTCATGTTATGGAGGATGATGGCTTCATGTATATATGATAAGTTCATGTTATGATGGGATGAAGCTTCATGTTATAATCTGAAGGCTCATTTGATGGATGGCTGAAGGCTTCAGTTAAATGGAATGAAGGCTCATGTATATATGGATGAAGGCTCATTTATAATGGATGAAGGCGGACAAGTTAAATGGATGAAGGCTATGCTTATGATGGATTGAAGGCTATGTATATAATGGATGAAGGCTCATGTATAATGGCATGAAGCTCATCTTATAAGGATGAAGGTTCATGTAGTATAACTGGATGAAGCTCATGATATGGTGGCTGAAGGCATCATGTTATAATGGGCATGGAAGTTCATTTAAATGGATAGAAGGGTCATGTTATAATGGATGAAGGCTCATGTTTATAATGGAATGAAGGCTCATTATATAATGGATGAAGGCTCATAGTTATGGAATGGACTGAAGGACTCATCTATATAATGGATGAAGGCTCATGTTAATGGTGGCTGAAGGCTCATGTTAAACTGGGATTGAAGGCTCATGTATATAATGGATGAAGCTCATGTTATGATGGCCTGAAGGTCAGCTTTAATGGATGAAGGCATCATGTTAGGTTGGCTGAAGGGTATGTTATAATGGATGGAAGGCTCATGTTATACATGGATGAAGGTCAAGTTAATGATGGATTAAGGCTCATGTTATGATGGATGAAGGCTCATGTTATGATGGCTGAAGGCTCAAGTTATAGGATGAAGGGCTCATTTATGATGGAGAAGCTCATTTATGGTGGTGGAGGGCTCATGTTATGGTGCTGAAGCGGTCATTTATAAATGATGAAGGTTCCAGGTCTATAATGTATGAAGGCTCATGTATATAATGGATGAAGGCTCATGTTATGATGGATGAAGGCTCATTATGATGGATTGAAGGCTCATTTTATGATGGATGAAGGCTCAGGTTATGGTGCTGAAGGGTCATGTTATAATGCGATGAAGGTTCATGTATAATGCAGAAGGCTTCATTGTATGATGGATGGAAGTCATGTTATTAATGGTATGAAGGCTCAAGTTATAATGAATGAAGCTCATTTTTATGAGGATGAAGGCTCATGTTATAAGAGAAGGCTCAATGTTATTAATGGAATTGAAGTCTCCAGTTATAATGGATGAAGGGCTCATGTATAATGGATGAAGCTCATCTTATAATTGATGAAGGCTCATGTTAGTGGATGAAGGTCATGTTATAAAATGGCTTAAAGCCATGTTATGATGATGAAGCTCATGTTATAATGATTGAAGTTTCATATTATAATGGCATGAAGGTTTATGTTATAATTGGATGAAGGTTCATTATAATGGATTGAAGCTCATGTTATAATGGATGAAGGCTCAGTTATGATGGATGAAGGCTCATTAAATGCTCATAAAGCTCATTTTATGATGGATGAAGGCCATGTTATAATGAATGAAAGGTTCATGTTATGATGGAGAAGGCTCATGTCTATAATGGCTTAAAGCTCATGGATTGAGGATGAAGGCTCATGTTTATAATGCTTAAAGCTCTGTTATGATGGATAAGGTTCATGTCTATAATGGCTGAAGCTCATGTTATGGGCTGAAGGTCATTATAATGATAAGGTTCAGTTATAATGGATGAAGGCTCATGTTATAATGGCATGAAAGCTCATGTTATAATGGCTGAAAGCTTTCATGTTATGAGGATGAAGGCTCATGTATGATGGATGAAGGCTCATGTTATAATGGATAAGGTTCATGTTAAATGGCATGAAGGCTCAGGTATGATGGATGAGCTCATGGTTATAAATGGATGAAGGCTATTTGATGATGGATGAGCTCAAAGTTATAATGATGAAGGCTCATGTGGATAATGGCATGAAGGCTCAGTTATGATGGAGAAGGCTACATGTTATAATGGGAGAAGGCTTCATTTATAATGGATGAAGGCTCATGTTAAAGGCATGAAGGTTCATGTTATGAGGATGAAGGTCATGTTATGATGGATGAAGGCTCATGTTATGATGGATGAAGCTTCATGTATGAGGACATGAAGGCTCATGTTATGATTGATGAAGGCTCATGTTTATAATGATGAAGGTTCATTTAATGGATGCGAAGGCTCATGTTATAATGGATGAAGGTCATGTTATAATGGATGAAGGCTCATGTTATAGATGGATGAAGGCTTCATGTTATATGGATGAAGGCTCATTATGAATGGATGAAGGTTCATGTGTATAATGATGAAGGCTCAGTTATAATGGATGAAGGTCATGTATGATGGCTGAAGCTCATGTTATGATGGATGAAGGCTCCATGTTATGATGGATTGAGGCCTCATGTTATGATGGATGAAGCTCATGTTATGATGGATGAAGGCTCGATAGTTATAATGATGAAGGCTTCATGTTATGATGGATGAAGCTCATGTTATGATGGAGATAGGCTCATGTATAATGGATGAAGTTCATGTGTATAATGGATGAAGGCTCAATTTTATGATGGATGAAGCTCAGTTATAATGATGAAGGCTCATGTTATGATGCGATGAAGGTGTCATGTTAAATGATGAAGGTCATGTTATAATGGAGAAGGC
>PIJE02001709.1:0-27500 GCA_002895965.2 Coryphaenoides rupestris
GCATCACACACCACACACACCACACACACCACACACGCACACACACACACACACACACAACACACACACACACACACACACCACACACACACACACACACACACACACACACACACACACACACACACACACACACACACACACACACACACACACACAGGCACACACACACACACACACACACACACACACACACACACACACACACACACACACACACACACACACACACACACACACACACACACACACACACACACACACACACACACACACACACACACACACACACACACACACACACACACACACACACACACACGTGTCTGTTCCAGCATGCAGGCCTGTGTGTGTGTGTGTGTGTGTGTGTGACTTCATGGCTGACGGTGTCCAACAGGTGGAGTTGACGGGGAACAGCATCTATGAGTACATCCACCCGGCGGATCACGACGAGATGACGGCCGTGCTCACCGCCCACCAGCCCTACCACTCGCACCTGGTCCAGGGTGAGTAGGTCCTGCAGGCTGGTCCCACGTCCTGCAGGCTGGAGGGTCTGGCGTGATGCTGGTCTGACTGGGGCTCTGTCTAAATAAGACTCTCTCTCTCTCTCTCTCTCTCTCTCTCTCTCTCTCTCTCTCTCTCTCTCTCTCTCTCTCTCGTGTGTGTGTGTGTGTGTGTGTGTGTGTGTGTGAGGGGCCCCACACCTGTGACAGGCCCAGGTGCACGGAGGCCGTCTCAGAGATGTACATTATTTTCCCGTCTGGCGCCACGACGAAGATGAACCCGTCCAGCGTCTGAAGGGTCGAACACACAATCAGTCACACAGTGGAATCCATTTAGACGGATTTTGTCTGCATTACCGTCAATGTTATCATTGTTATTATTATTATTATTATTATTAGTAGTAGTAGTATAGTATTATTATAATTTGTATTGTTATTATTATTATTATTATTATTATTATTATTATTATTATTATTATTATTGTATCAGAACATAATATTGTTATTAGAATAAGTATCATATCGTGACATAATTATTAAAATCCATATTTCCATAATCGGACGGATGATGTGGGCTTGAATAGTGTGCAGACTAGAATACTATCAGGTTATTATTATTAATATTATTATTAGTAGTATTATTATCAGGTTATTATTATTAATATTATTAGTAGTAGTATTATTAGTATTAATATTATTATTATTAGTAGTAGTATTATTATCAGGTTATTATTATTAAGACAAATCAACATCATATTACTGATATATTACTGGTGGACAGCAAGTATAATAATAACAGGCCTATGGTTAATATAGGAATAATTATAATCATGTATAATAATCATAATCATAACAATCATAATAATCATACTCATAATAATAAGAATACGAATAATATACCAACAACAATTATAATTATTATAATGACAATCATAATTATCATAATACTACAATAATTGTAATGATAATAATTGTACTAAAACAACAATAACAATAATAACGTTGTATACAAATAATACATAACATCAGTAAAATAGCTGAGCTATGAGCAGAGCCAGTAATCCTCCCCTCATGACGTCACAAGGAGCCGAGGAGGAGACGCGTGACCAGGAATCAGTGGAACTGATTATACAGAAGAGAAGGAGGAGGAGGAGGAGGAGGAGGAGGAGGAGGAGGAGAGAGGAGAAGGCAGGGAGGAGGGAGGAGGGAGGAGGAGGAGAGGAGGAGGAGGAGGGAGGAGGAGGAGGAGGGAGGGAGGAGAAGGAACTACAGAGGTATATAAAAACATAATATAATAATATACTACTAATAATAATAATAATAATAATAATAATAATAATAATAATAATAATAATAATAATAATAATAATAATAATTGTTCTTATGATTATCCTTCTTATAATTATTATTAGAACATTTAAGAATGAGAATAATGTCCATAATAATTTAAGTTAATTATAATTTAAGTATATAATGTAAGTATATATATAATATTGTTTTTGTGTAATGGATGATAACGCTGGAACTCGTGTTCTACTCAAAGGCTGGATGATGCTGCCCTGAGCCCCTGAGCCCCTGAGCCCCTGAGCCCCTGAGCAAGGTACCTGCAGGAGGTGAGAGCCCAACTCCCGTCCCACGTTGTCCAGAGAGCGACTCACGTGACCCCAGGACTCCCCCAGGCCTGCAGAAGAGATACAAGAGATATAAGAGATATAAGAGATACAATAAGAGAGATACAAGAGATACAAGAGATACAAGAGATACAATAAGAGAGATACAAGAGATACAAGAGATACAAGAGATACAAGAGATACAAGAGATATAAGAGATATAAGAGATACAAGAGATACAAGAGATACAAGAGATATAAGAGATATAATAAGAGAGATACAAGAGATACAAGAGATACAATAAGAGAGATACAAGAGATACAAGAGATACAAGAGATACAATAAGAGATACAATAAGAGATACAATAAGAGATACAATAAGAGATACAATAAGAGATACAATAAGAGATACAATAGATACAATAGATACAAGAGATAAAGGAGATACAAGAGATAAAGGAGATAAAGGAGATAAAGGAGCTACAGGAGATTCAGGAGATACAGGAGATAAAGGAGATAAAGGAGCTACAGGAGCTACAGGAGATACAGGAGATACAGGAGATACAGGAGATAAAGGAGATAAAGGAGCTACAGGAGATTCAGGCCCATCCGTCACATTTCCTGCTGACATTTGCAGACTTCTCATTATTCTGCAGCCTTCAGCTTAAACTGAAACAGCGACGAGGGACGCATCGTATTTAATATTTAATATTTAATATTTATATCTATAGTGTGTCCACAATACAAGACCTGCTCTGGTTTCACTATAAATAAAATAGAGAGAAAAGCAAAGACTGTAGTCATGCAAGGAAGTACAGTACAAGGTTTATTTAGGTGATAATATCAAGATATATAGCATATAGGCCTACCCTAGTATATATATATACAGTATATATATATAGATAGATAGATAGATAGATAGATAGATAGATAGAGAGATAGGCCTATATAATTACATTCTAAATTTAATTAAATATTTTTCCAGAAACCAGTACACTATTAAATCCGAATTCCCGGGGACAAACAAATCAAAACTCAATAAAACTCAATCAAACCAATCCGGAGTGAAATCCAAATCCTGGACCACTGGGCCTCCATAGCAACTGAATATATTGGAACCTATTTCCCATAAAGGCCTTTATTTCAAATAAGACTCATCAACTAAATGTGGACCAGAAATGAAAACTTTACTTGATCACATGGCTGTGAGGCTGAGAGGCTCTGAGGCTCTGAGGCTCTGAGACTCTGAGGCTGTGAGACTGTGAGGCTGAGAGGCTCTGAGACTCTGAGGCTCTGAGGCTGTGAGGCTGTGAGACTCTGAGACTCTGAGGCTGAGAGGCTGTGAGGCTGTGAGGCTGTGAGGCTGTGAGGCTGTGAGACTCTGAGACTCTGAGGCTGAGAGGCTGTGAGGCTGAGAGGCTGTGAGGCTGTGAGGCTGAGAGGCTGTAATCTGTGTGGGAGTCTGACCCTGTCGCCCACCGCGGCTCCACTTGACCCGCGAGAGGATACAAGAGATATAAGAGATACAAGAGATACATAGATGATACAAGAAATACAATAAGAGAAGATACAAGAGATACAAGAGATACAAGAGATACAAGAGATACAATAAGAGAGATACAAGAGATACAAGAGATATAAGAGATACAAGAGATACAAGAGATACAATAAGAGAGATACAAGAGATACAATAAGAGATACAAGAGATACAAGAGATACAAGAGATACAAGAGATAAAGGAGATACAAGAGATAAAGGAGATACAAGAGATAAAGGAGATACAAGAGATAAAGGAGCTACAGGAGATACAGGAGATAAAGGAGCTACAGGAGATTCAGGCCCATCCGTCACATTTCCTGCTGACATTTGCAGACTTCTTATTATTCTGCAGCCTTCAGCTTAAAGTGAAACAGCGACGAGGGACGCATCGTATTTAATATTTAATATTTATATCTATAGTGTGTCCACAAGACCTGCTCTGGTTTCACTATAAATAAAATAGAGAGAAAAGCAAAGACTAGAGTCATGCAAGGAAGTACAGTACATGGTTTATTTAGGTGATAATATCAAGATATATAGCATATAGGCCTACCCTATTATATATATATATACAGTATATATATATATATATATATATATATATATATATATAATAGATAGATAGATAGATAGATAGATAGATAGATAGGCCTATATAATTACATTCTAAATTTAATTAAATATTTTTCCAGAAACCAGTACACTATTAAATCCGAATTCCCGGGGACAAACAAATCAAAACTCAATAAAACTCAATCAAACCAATCCGGAGTGAAATCCAAATCCTGGACCACTGGGCCTCCATAGCAACTGAATATATTAGAGCCTATTTCCCATAAAGGCCTTTATTTCAAATAAGACTCATCAACTAAATGTGGACCAGAAATGAGAAACTTTACTTGATCACATGTTGATAAATATTTGTTCATAATTGTATGAATGCAGCGCGTTGAATAGGAATGGAAGAACTTCTTTATTGTATTATTATTATTATTATTATTATTATTATGTTGGTCACAAGTGGTCTGCTGCTGTCCAACTAAACACAGATCAGGACCAACTGCCCACCGTGAGGCTCTGAGGCTGTGAGGCTGTGAGGCTGTGAGGCTCTGAGACTCTGAGGCTGTGAGACTCTGAGGCTGTGAGACTCTGAGACTCTGAGGCTCTGAGGCTGTGAGACTCTGAGGCTCTGAGGCTCTGAGGCTGTGAGGCTGTGAGACTCTGAGACTCTGAGGCTGAGAGGCTGTGAGACTCTGAGGCTGTGAGACTCTGAGGCTGTGAGACTCTGAGACTCTGAGGCTGTGAGGCTGTGAGGCTGAGAGGCTGTAATCTGTGTGGGAGTCTGACCCTGTCGCCCACCGCGGCTCCACTTGACCCGCGGGGGGAACAGATCTGTCCGTCTAATCCCACGGAGCCGGAGTGGGTGAGGAGTGGGTGGGTGATGATTGGGTGAGGAGTGGGTGAGGAGTGGGTGAGGAGTGGGTGAGGAGTGGGTGAGGAGGCTGATAAGTGTCGGGGTGTTATAGTCTATTATACTCTATTATAATAGATCTGCAACACATCTAAAGGGGAGCTCAGCTCAGTCCAAGTGTTGTGAGTGAACAGACTTAAAGAACAGAGTTATTATAGAGGCCTGAGGACACACACACACACACACACACACACACATACAGACACACACACACACACACAGGACACACACACACACACACACACACACACATACATACATACAGAAACACACACACACACACACACACACACACACACACACACACACACACACACACACACACACACACACACACACACACACACATCTGTTTAGTTTCAAACAGCCATGGCTTGGGTGACTCTATTTATATTCCATATATTACTTATATTCCATGTATTACTTTTATTAAGGTCTGCTAGAAAACGATAACAAGATAAATAAGATAAGTAAGAAATACAAGCAGGCCTGGAGTTTATATTTAGTGAGATATGAAAACATATGTGGACGTCTTTAGTCCTAATTACTGACATGTTTACTGTCAACCCACATGCCTGCATAGTGAATATATATAACATAACATTATCCACGGGCCGTGTAACAAGCTGCTGATATAATACACATCTGTACTGTTATAATGCACATCTGTACTGTTATAATGCACATCTGTACTGTATAATGCCATCTGTACTGTTATTAATTGCTACATGTTATAATGACATCTACTTTATTAATGCACATCTGTACTGTTATAATGCCACATCTTATAATGCACATCTGTACTGTTATAATGCACATCTTATAATACACATCTGTACTGTTATAATGCACATCTGTACTGTTATAATGCACATCTTATAATGCACATCTGTACTGTTATAATGCACATCTTATAATGCACATCTGTTTACTGTTATTATATAAATACACATCTACTGCATAATGCACATCTGTACTGTTATAATGCACAATCTGTACTGTTATAATGCCACCATCTTATAATGCACATCTGTACTGTTATAATACACATCTGTACTGTTATAATACACATCTGTACTGTTATAATGCACATCTGTACTGTTATAATACACATCTGTACTGTTATAATGCACATCTTATAAAGCCACATCTGTTACTGTTATAACGCAGGCTGTAACCCAGGACCGTAAAACAGACCGTAACAGACATAAACAGGCTGTAACAGACGGGCCTTGACCCTGCAGGGCTGCATCAGCCTCGTAACGGTGTGCAGGTCCGGTCTATTCTACAGTCTAGTCTACTGCAGTCTAGTCTAGTCTAGTATAGTCTATTCTATCACATCACCCGGAGGTCTCTACTATACCCGGTCTGGCGTCATGTGATCAGTCAGCCTACAGGTGTGATCATTGATTAGGTCTGTTCCAATCACACACTTTGGCCTAACGAATGGATCTTATGATATAGGATCTAGGATACAGGATGGTGTAGGATATGGTCTATGGTGGTGGGTATGTAGGGTATATGCTGTAGGTGAGAGAATGTGTTATAACACATCACTGGGCCTATAGAACCCATGAGGCCTCCGCACACACAACAACAAGGACCTGAAACTAAACCTTTATTCTGTTATATTGCACGTCTATTGGTTGTGGCCGTGGTTACAATGGCCGCCACGCGCCGCTGTACCGGGGTGGCGCGAGGAGAAGATTCTAATTACGGGGGTCACGATATAGAGAAGAGGCTCCCGTGGCGCCAAAGAGGAACGCTAATGGTCGCCTTCCGGGGCGCCATCATGGCCGCCCAACCGGGAAGAGATGAACAGGAAGAATAGAGGAACCCCAGGTGCATGACGGGCACCTCACATTAATGATGGTCTGAGGTCTTGGCAGACCAGTAGAGACACAACTAGTCCAGTAAATATACATTGACGCCATGCTGCTACAGGAACAGGAAGTGACTTTACCCTGCTGACCATCTGGGGTCTATTGTAGCGTGATTTCAAAGTAAGAGTATCTGAGGTCCATAGGTCCTGACCATCGGCTGTTTCTTGGCATAAAGGCCGAGAAAAACAACAATGCAGGGGAAAGAATCGAGGACACAATTATGAAGATAATTATAATTATAATTATAAGATATGAGTTCAGTATTATAAGTATTAAAGGCTATAACATATGAGTTCAGTATTATAAGTATTATAGGCCTATAACATATGAGTTAAGTATTATAAGTATTATAGGCTATAAGTTCAGTATTATAAGTATTATAGGCTATACGTTCAGTATTATAAGTATTATAAGGCTATAACATATGACCTTCAGTATTATCAGATAAAGGCTATAACATATGAGTTAGTATATTATTATAAGTATTAAAGGCTAATACGTTAGGTATTATAAGTATTATAGGCCATAACATATGAGTTAAATATTATAAGTATTATAAGGCTATAAGTTCAGTATTATAAGTATTAAAGGCTATAACATATGAGTTCAGTATTATAAGTATTAAAGGCTATAACAGTTCAGTATTATAAGTATTAAAGGCTATAACATTTCTTTTTGACTGAGCTTTCACAACGTTAACAGGACTACACAAAGAAATAATAAAATATGTGGATGGTCTTGGTGATTTTTTTTAAAGAGAGAACATTTGGTTGAAATTAGACATAAATTAGTGTAATAAAACACGCCTACATTGTGTAGCAAAAAGGGTCGGGAAGGCCCTTAAATGATAAAATGGCCAATTGTTTAATAATTACAATCTACACCTCGACGTCGTCTAAACTCTTTATTAAAATCCTACAAGCTCAGGAAATAAGCGGATTAAATATTAAATAAACTAGAATGTATTTAGTCAGCCGAGCCGTTATTTAATTCAAACTCCTGATTGATTTGGTCTCTAATTAAATGGTATTTTAATGTCGGCCGAACTGAATTAAATCATCAATAACAATTATATCATTAGAATAATAACAATAACATCAACAACAATAATAACAATATGCATAATAATAATAATAATAATAATAATAATAATAATTAATAATAATAAATAATAATAATACAATAATAATTATTACACTTATGATAGTAACATCGACAACAATAATAACAATATGCCTTACTACTACTACTACTACTACTACTACTAATAATAATAATAATGATAATGATAAATAAATAAAACAACAACAATAATAATAATAATATTCCCTAATAATAGTAATTATAATAATAAAACAACAACATGAATAATTATTATAACTATGATAATAATAATAATAACACATAATAGCTAATAATAGCAGATAATAAATCAATACATGCTATTAATAATTAATAATCGCCTAATTAATTCTCCTAATGAATAGGCTGCACTATAATAATAATATAATATAGTATAGTCATGTCATAATCCAGCGCATATAGTGTCATATAATAATAATAGTAAAATCTCGGCCTTGGGGGGAACACTTCCACAGGTATAGTAATAATTTAATATAGTGTAATTTAATTATTAGATGGGATATTCCTACCTTGGGGGAACACTTCCACAGATATTATAGTAATAATTTAATATAGTGTAATTAATGCTATATTAGATGGGGTATTCCTACCTTGGGGAAACACTTCCACAGGTATTGTAGTAATAATTTAATATCGTGTAATTTAATGATTAGATGGGATATTCGTACCTTGGGGGAACACCACCCTCATCTTCAGGTAGCTGGTGGTCAGGCGGATGATGGAGGCCTTGTCCAGCTGCGAGGTGATGGCGCAGGGCAGCGGCAGCAGCTTGGCCAGGTCGTAGAACTCACTGTTCTCCTTCTCCCGCCGCGTCCGGGCCGCGTTCTTAGATTTCTCCTTCATTTTTAACAAACACACAGAAGCAGTGAAATGTGCAGCAGCAGCTCTCGGGCTCTCAGGCTCTCAGGGGCCCTAGATCAGGACCAGGGCCAGGATCAGGGTCATCAGAGGTCAGTCCAGGCTCTCAGGGGCCCTAGATCAGGACCAGGGTCAGGATCAGGGTCAGGATCAGGGTCATCAGAGGTCAGTCCATCCAGAGGGTCTCATGTGAAGACCACCAGCGTGTCTCTTGTCTCTCTGTCCCCAACAAAGTGTCTCATGTGAGGACCAGCGTGTCTCTGTGCCGACTACTGCACCCACGAGGTGACCGTCGTCCCATGTCTCCAGAGAGGTGGTGGTGGTGGTGGCGGAGGACTCAATAGATTCCGATGTGTGAGGAGGGTGGAGGATATGAGCTGCTGCTGGTGCTGGTGGTGCTGGTGGTGGTTGTGGTGGTGGTGGTGGTGGTGGTCTGCCATGGGTGGGGGTCTCAGAGACTGGATTCCTTCTGTACATTTAAATTTACCTGAGGGAGAAAACAGAAGACAAGCAAAACATTTTTAGTATCCGACTATTTTTTTTACAATTTGTATTAATTCAGTGATTAATTAATTAATTAATTAAAGGGCAGCAGAGCTGTGGGATACTAAACGTCTAATTTAAATAAAGTAAAGATCACACTATTTGCTGCGTGACAAACACTTGTGTGAGGACCCTGGGAGCTTTATTTAAATATAAAATATAAAATAAATAACAGCATTTGGCTTTTTGTACAGACCTATATGCCATATAAATAATCACTCATCAGTCTCATAGGCCTATAAATCATACACACACACACACACACACACACACACATCCTGAGCTGTTAAACTTACCATCTTAAGGCCAAATCAGCATCATAACGTCTCTCTCTCTCTCTCTCTCTCTCTCTCTCTCTCTCTCTCTCTCTGTGATGATTCTTCTGATTCTTCACATCTGAGTTATGATGCGACCTGCAGGATGAACACAAAGCTTGTGACGCCTCCCGCTTCCCGCACATCTACACTCCAGGTCTCCCCCCACCTCTCTCTCCCCCTCTCTCCCCCTGCACAACCCTGGACACGCCCACCACCTCCTCCTCCCCATGCACAAGCTTGGACACGCCCACCTCCTCCCATGCACAAGCTTGGACACACCCACTTCCTCTCCCTGCACAGCCCTGGACACGCCCACCTCGGCGAGTTTCCACCGGCGTTCTGTGATTTGATTGGACAACGAGCTGCTTTGACTTCGCCCCCCTTAACGTTCCAGGGGGGGGGCGTTCCTCATCTGGAGACCGGAACGGGATGCTGCCAAAGAGCGTTATTGGCGAGAGGGAGAGGGGGCGGGACTTCCGGTGACAGTTTAAACCGTTTAAACTGTCACAATTTAAAGTGTAAACTGTCACTTTGCGTTGTGAAATAATCGCCAATATTACACATTTACTCTCATAGTCGTTGTTTTTGTTCGGGTTTTATTTCCTTTCCTTGCGCTGTGGAGTGGAAGTGACCGGAAGTTGGGTTCCAATAGACGGGATAGCGCTCCGACCCAGGATCCCCTCCCAGTCTACTGCTTCCCACTCTATGGCAGGAGGATCTATAGATCTGGATGGCTCTGAAATGCTCATTTGCACCAGAGGCCCATAAGTCTGTTAGGCTTTTTTTTTTTTTAATTACATGCAAAGACAAATTCATCTGAAAAGGTGTATTTTGCAGGCATTATGTTCACCCCCACAAACCATTCTGAACAAAACATGTGGACAGTGAATGTTGGCCCACAGCCTATCAATAGCGTGATAAGTGATAAGAAGCAGTGACACGGAGCAGCCGAGGCCTCACAGACTCGATGTCCTAAACCGTATGCAAACCTTTTTCCAACTTTTAATTGACAGTGGATAAGAGCGACCTATCACCCCCAGGCCTAGCATGGACCAAAGTCACCGAAGCGAAGCCGTCTCCAGTAGCGTGGTTTAGTCAGGCCTACCGCTTGTATTCCTGTGTTTGGACGTTCCCCGAGTAAATTCAATAGCTGTGCTCAGCTGTGGTGAGAAGATGCACTTTAATACGCTTCAAATAAAGACAAATATTATCAGCGCTCAACACTGTGTTGCAAGGATGCGACTTGAACAACAAACAGACACACATGACTTGGTTTGTACATTCCACGATGGATTTGTTTTGACATGAGGAACATGAAGAAATCAAAAGTTAATTTTAAATTCATTATTTCACTTTCTCAAAACAAAGCAAAACACACGTCTCTTGATCACTCTTTGAACCACAAAGACCCAGAGGACAATTCATGCGTCCAATAGTAAGAAATCAAACGCTAACTTTTTGGTTCCAAACGTTTATCTTTGATTTGCTCCGGGCGCGGCGGGGCTGTGGACTGGCAGAGGCGGCAGCAGCAGCAGCAGCAGCAGCAGCAGCAGCAGCAGCAGCAGCAGCAGCAGCAGCAGCAGCAGCAGATCTATTCCTCAAACGGCGCACTTTGACAGTTTGGACGTTTCTAAGTGAGGCCGCCTCAGCAGGGAGGCGCGCCGCACACCTGCCAGACGTTCCCTCGCTGGGAACTTGAGCAAACTCAGTTGTCAACTGCTTTCCCCTGCAGCCAGCTCTTTTTGCTTTCCCAGTAAAACCATCTGAATGTTTTTCTGTGATTCTCAAGCAGTAAATCAACCTTGTTTCTTGTCTGAGCGATTCCCTTCGGGAGACCGTTTCACTTTATTCCCGAAAAAACAACAACCCCCACATCACTGCAGTATAATCCAAAACAGCGAACAATGCTTCTCGGGGATTTATGGTGATGATCAGTCGTGACAAAGCAGCCATTTATTCAGCTAACATCCATTTATTTGGTTATTAAACAGTAATGCATCTTGTCTGGGCGGGGCCATGACTGTGTTGGTATGCTCGTATGATGATTCGACGCATTTCCTCCTACAGCTCCCAGGTCGCGTTGACGAGCTGCGTGACGACTCTCTGTGGAAACACAGAGCGTCCCCGACGGCAATCGTCGCTTCTGATCGGCTGAACATAAAGTAAACACAATGGAGATGGCAAGGAAGCCCCTCCCCTTCCCCAACAGGAAGGGGAGGGGCTTGAGATGTTTGGGTCTCATTTCATCGGTAGTCTTTGGTGACCTCGTCTGTCTGCATAGCCATAGCCATTGCTCTGTTGGCACTTTTATTACAGGGCCCCTATTATCTGACGGTGATAAGCCATGATAAGCACTTCTTTTGCGGCCAGGCACCCTGGAGCTCCGGTGCCGTAGCCCCGCCTCCTCGCCTCCCCGGCGTCTTTCATCGGGACGGCGAATTATCCGGTGACCTCCGCGTTGACCTGGGCGGCGGCGCTGGTGGGCGTCACGTTGAGGGGGACGTCGTACTGCTGGTCCAGCCCCAGGTAGCTGTCACTCATCAGGTACAGCGTGTAGACGCACCTGCAGAGGAACACACCGCAGCCGTCAGCACCGCGGGGTCGCAGGGTGAGGAGGAGAGTGAGACAGAGAGAGAGAGAGTGAGACAGAAAAGAGAGAAGAGGGGGAGAGTGAGGGGAGAGATAGAGGTGGAGAGTGAGAAGAGAGAGAGAGGAGTGAGACAGGAGAGGGGGGAGAGTGAGACACGAAAGAGAGTGGGAGAGAGTGAGACCACCGAAAAAAGTGTGGAGAGTGAGACAGAGAGAGAGAGTGAGACAGAAAAGAGAGGGTGAGAGTGAGACAGAGAGAGAGAGTGGGGGAGAGTGAGAGAGAGAGAGGGGGGGGTAGTGAGACAGAGAGAGAGGGGGAGGAGAGTGAGACAGAGACAGAGAGCGAGAGGGGGGAGAGTAAGACAGAGAGAGAGAGAGAGAGAGAGAGGGGGGAGATTGAGTCAGAGAGAGAGAGGGGGGCGAGTGAGACAGAGAGAGAGGCGGCCGCTTACTTCCCGGTTCTCTCGGGGGTGTAGAACGCCACGTTCACCGTGCTGTGGCTGCGCAGGAAGCCGACGCGCTTGACGGCCAGCAGCTCCCGCTTCTCCACCTCGCCCAGCACCAGGAACCAGCCCTCGTCCTTGTTCTTGGGGAACCTGGGGGCCTGGGCCTTGCTGTCCTGCTTCCTCTGGAGGGCCCCCACAAAGCAACACTCAGCAAAAAGAAACGGAACACGGTGGGGGGTGTGTGTGTGTGTGTGTGTGTGTGTGTGTGTGTGTGTGTGTGTGTGCGGCGTGTCGGTGACCGGTGGGCCAGGTGAGACTGCTCAAACCGGCCACCGACCACACACACACACACACACACACACACACTCCACGCGCGTTTACACGGAGTCACTTAGCGGACGCGCTTATTTACCGCGCGAGGGTAAAGGCGCTGCACGCTTGCTAGCTTAAACAACCGCACCTGGACCAGGAGTGCAGAGTCGCTACAGGCGACGACAACGCGAGGTTAGCAGCTTCTGTTGTGTTTTCCGTTCACGACGCCGACGCCGTGACGAGTAGTGAGAACATCTGCAACGAGCTTACAGATGACGCACAAGACGCCGGAGCCTGAGAGTCTGCTTGTGGTTAGTCTCAACCCCCCCCCCCCCCACCGACACTACGTCATCCGGTATTTTCTACGGGTACTGTGATTGGTTGCGCTCTCGTGTCAATCAAGACCTCTTCCTGACCAGTAGTAGGCGGTTTGCTGGCCTCCTCGCCGCGACGCGACAAACCTACCAATTCAGTCAGCGAGAGAGGGGGAGGGGCATAACTCAAGACCGCCCCTGTGGAGTTGGCAGGGCAAAGACATTTTCAAACAAGTTTGATATTGTCGACCCCGACTCGCGCACTGTGTGTGTGTGGGGGGAGGGGCATTGAGACAGAGGTCTCCGATTACGTTGGCAACAGCCAATGAGATTTGAGATTTGAGATCAAGAACGGCCAACGGGATGTGAGGATAAGCGGGAGAAAATGGAAACAAAATGGGAGATTTTGTCGAGCACATTGGCGACGCTCACCCTCTGCTGGCCCGTGTTGACGCGCCTCAGAGCGACCTGCAGCACGTACTCCTGGTCCGCGTGGACGTCCAGCCACGCCCCCTGCTCCCGGAAGCTCCGCCCGCCGCCGCCGCCGACACCCGCCGGCACCGGGCGCTCCGTCTGCTCCTGGCACTCCTCCCACCAGCCCTTCACGCTCAGACGCACCTCCACCACGGGCAGGTGGCTGAGGAACGCCCAGGCCTGGGGTGGAGGAGGAGGAGGAAGAGGAAGAGGATGAGGAAGAGGAGGAGGAGGAGGACAAGGGGTGCAGGGGACAGAGAGAGAGGGGGAGGAGTGAGAGACAGAGAGAGAGAGGGGGAGGAGTGAGACAGAGAGAGAGGGGGAGAGTGAGACAGAGAGAGAGAGAGGGAGAGTGAGACAGAGAGAGAGAGGGGGAGAGTGAGACAGAGAGAGAGAGGGGGAGAGTGAGACAGAGAGAGAGAGGGGGGAGTGAGACAGAGAGAGAGAGGGGGAGAGTGAGACAGAGAGAGAGAGGGGGGGAGTGAGACAGAGAGAGAGTGAGAGAGGGGGAGGGGGAGTGAGAGGGAGCGAGCGAGAAGGCGAGAGACAATGTGGGATTTGAGTGGGAGCTCGGTGTAAAGGTGGACAGATCCGTCGGCTAAGTCTCTCCTGTTTGATAAAAGCTCGATTCTTTCAAACATTCGCTCTCGCGGCTCTTAAGTGTTTTCACTGGGAATTTAACTTCGGCTTGGAAGGCGACAGCAAGGCGAGGCCAGATCCGAACGGAGATATGAAGCATCACAAAAAGAGAGAGAGAGAGGTAGAGGAGGAGCAGATAAGACGGGAGAGCCAGAGAGACACACCGAGGAAGACCCCGTCACAACGTGAGTGTGTGCGTCAGTGTGTGTGTGTGTGTGTGTGTGCGTGTGTGTGTGTGTGTGTGTGTGTGTGTGTGTGCCCCTCTCTGTATGTAAGTGCGCCGGAGAGAAAAGCCTTTCTGATTCACCCGGCAAAAGCTATTTATGTGAGGATTACTCTCCCCGGGAGAATCAAGACAGGAACACGGCTGCACATCCAATTATTTAATTAGAGGGTCCACAGTATCGGTAGGGGTGAGGGGGGTGAGGGGGTGAGGGGTGAGGGGGGGTGAGGGGCGTGAAGGGGGGTGGGGGGGGGGGGGAAACACTGATTGGCGCGAGGCCACAGAGACCCAGACTACGGGCTCCCAGACTCATTAGAGGGCCACAATTTAGCACTTATAATTGGACGGGTGGTGGAACCCGGGTCAAATGGGTCCCGGTGATGGCAGGTCTGGAGACACCACAACCAGAACCACGAGGAGCGGCTCAGAACATGTGGCATGTATTGAGGCCCATATAACTAACCGACTGTGTTTTGGTGCTGGGGAAGAAACCGTGGGCTTACAGCACGGGGGGGGGGGGGGGGGGGGGGGCGGGGGGGGGGGGGGGGGGGGGTACGGTATGGTACGGTTTCCGCCACTGAAGAAGAACGCGGATCATAACCTTCGTGTGTGTACCTGAGACACCTGCGACGCTTGGAGGTCCGGGCCGGCGATGGCGGCGAACGCAGCCTCCTTCCCTTCGCAGCGCGGAGATCAGCCAGGCAGCCCTTCGATTGGTCCTGGAAGCCGCCGGCCCCGCCCTCTTGTTTCGGTTTGCCCTCCCCTCCTGCGGAGAGAGATGAAGGGGGGTGGGGGGTGTGTGTGTGTGTGTGTGTGTGTGGTGTGTGCATGTGTGTGTGTGGGGGTTGGGAAAATTGGTTGGGAGATCGGGCCGCGTGACACAATCTGAGCAAATCCCAGCCAGAACTCCCCGCTGGCCATCGCCACGGCGACAGTGTGTCCTTTCCCTCATCCCTCTCTTAGCATTCTTATTGAGTTTGCACAAAATTATTCCTCACCGCAGGACACCGGCTTGGAAATTCATACGCCGTGTGCACGGAAAACCGGCTGCAGATTGCCTTCCAGAACGCTCACTCAAGTCAGCGTGTGTGTGTGTGTGTGTGTGTGTGTGTGTGTGTGTGTGTGTGTGTGTGTGTGTGTGTGTGTGTGTGTGTGTGTGTGGGAGGTAGGGGTGAGAGAGGGATTGCAGACCGGTGGCCGGTGTCGCTGCTTGCGATGGTAATAATGTTTGCCGACTTCCCAGAGTTGGGCAACACAGCGCCGCTAATCAGACAATCACAACACCAGCGGCACCAAACAGCAGCTGAGGACGTGTCCCTCTGTGGTCTGCTCTGCTCTGTACATAATGTAACGCAATGTCTACGCAGACGGGACGACAGGTGAGACGGGACGACGGGTGAGACGGGACGACAGGTGTGGAGAGGCGAGGCGACGTTTACCTGAACAGGTGCAGGTCCTGTTGCTCGACGTGCGGCAGCGTCAGCAGCGAGGAGTCGTGCAGCCACCGGCCCTGGACGATCATCTGGACCAGGTTGCAGATGCTGAGCGCCGTCACCAGCCAGCCCTCGTTGGCCGCCACGTCCAGCATCGCCTGGGCACACAGCGGGGGGGGGGGGGGGGTCCTTACGTTACGTTACGTCAACGAGAGGCGGGAATAAATGATGAAAGGCAGCGCGAAGCGGGAAACAATGCGGCATTTTTCACTATCTTCTCATTCAGAGTTCAGCGTCACTCACGACCGATTCCGATGTTTTTACAAGATGCTCAGAAGGCGTCTCTCCCAACACAACTTGCAATAACATTCACAGCCATCACACCGAGGTCGCTTCCATCCGCCGGCGTGACGAGGATCCGAGCACAACAGGAAGCCAGCGTGGGACACAGCGTGGGAGGAACGGGATTTGATCCTTCCGAGTAAAAAAAAAAAAAAAAGACAAAAACATGTACGATCGGAGAACCGCCGGTGTCGGCCGGTGAGCGGTTACTGCCGGTGAGGGGGAGGAAGGCTCTGCTGCGGCCCGCCAGAGCAGACATGGTAATGTCATCACAGCGAATGATGATGGTGGACACGTGAGCCGACACGGGTGATAAAATAAGCGTCGTCTGCGTTGTGACAGCGAGCCGGCGCAGACTCTCCAACGCCGCGCACCTGTTTGACCAAACACGGTGTACTGTGTTACTGTAACACGTCACGCTCACTCATGGATTACGTTCGTTTAACACGTGTGTTTGCGTGAGCGATGAACCGCCCGGCGTCTCGGCGGCGCTAAGCGTGTTCTACGTGATCCACGGTGTCCTCAAGGTGACATCTCCGTGTTTTGATCTCCTACCTCCTAACCGCTCTACCTTCTCGGGGGTGAATTAAGTTTGCACAACAAGCTGCCCTCCTCTACATGCTTAATTAATCTAAAAGTCATTTTCCCCGAAAGTAACGACGGCTAAAAAGACGCCGTGAGTGTACCGGCAGTGGCGCTCGGCGAAGTTAATCAAAATGCTAATGCAGTACAAATTAAGGGAGCGATTTAACATTTCACAGTCCGCCGGCTTGAGCAAATTGGTGGCAGCACATCGGAGAGACGTCGTCGTCGTCGTCGTCGCTGGAGCAGGGAGGGAGGGAGGGAGGGAGGGGAGGGAGGGATGGGGCCGGGGAGAGAGAGACGATACCATAGCAACAGCTAGCGCTCATCCACGTCTGAAAGGCCCGGCCTCTTGGTGTTTCTCGGAGCATTGTGGACCATTCCGAGAGATCTTGATGCGTTTATGTTGAGCAACGCGTGTCTGTGGCGTCCTTGGCTGGGCACCGATGGATTTTCCAAATACGGGCACTGCTCACGCTATTTCAAAGAACTCCGGCCCAAAAGTGACACTCAAAATCCGGTTGGACGTAAAGCAGACACAATGTTCCGATCGGAAGAAAAGCACCATGCACATTTATTCTGTCTATTTTGTTCTTTTCTTTGGCACTGCCATAGTTTTTTTTTTAATTCGGCAGACTCATTGTTTGCCAGGAGCTGAAGCTCCTCCCCTGGGTGCTGATTGGTCCGAGCATTTTGTAACTTTTGGAAAAGGCTTCGAGCGGGATGGAGGCCAGAATGATCTGCAACGAGGCTATCTGTTCATTTCTACGAGGTTAAAAATAAACATGAAGACCAAATTCCCCCCCAAAATTACAAACAAAAACAGGTGGTCCACAATGGAGTCCCAACCGTAGAACTTCTAGAATCTCCCTGCTTGTGCGTTACAGAATATGGGAGTGACTCCAAGTTAGCCATACGGTCACAGATGCGTACTTACATTAATCACGGTGTTCTCTTCATTACCAAAGGTTTGCATGCAGTCAAGGAGTCCACCCAACGTAGCCTACGGCTGAACATGAGCTACAATACTCAAGTGGATTTTTACTACACGAGGCTCCACTAGCGTGAGTCAGACCTCATCCAGGTGCGTCTGTCTTGTTGTATGATGGTCTTAGCTGCTGCGCTACGAGCGAGTCTGGGTGATGGTTTAGCTGCTGCGCTACGAGCCAGTCTGGGTGATGGTTTAGCTGCTGCGCTACGAGCCAGTCTGGGTGATGGTTTTAGCTGCTGCGCTACGAGCGAGTCTGGGTGATTGGTTTAGCTGCTGCGCTACGAGCCAGTCTGGGTGATGGTTTAGCTGCTGCGCTACGAGCCAGTCTGGGTGATGGTTTAGCTGCTGCGCTACGAGCGAGTCTGGGTGATGGTTTAGCTGCTGCGCTACGAGCCATCTGGGTGATGGTTTAGCTGCTGCGCTACGAGCCAGTCTGGGTGATGGTTTAAGCTGCTGCGCTACGAGCCAGTCTGGGTGATGGTTTAGCTGCTGTGCTACGAGCCAGTCTGGGTGATGGTTTAGCTGCTGCGATACGAGCCAGTCTGGGTGATGGTTTAGCTGCTGCGCTACGAGCCAGTCTGGGTGATGGTTTAGCTGCTGCGCTACGAGCCAGTCTGGGTGATGGTTTAGCTGCTGCGCTACGAGCCAGTCTGGGTGATGGTTTAGCTGCTGCGCTACGAGCCAGTCTGGGTGATGGTTTAGCTGCTGCGCTACGAGCCAGTCTGGGTGATGGTTTAGCTGCTGTGCTACGAGCCAGTCTGGGTGATGGTTTAGCTGCTGCGCTACGAGCCAGTCTGGGTGATGGTTTAGCTGCTGCGCTACGAGCCAGTCTGGGTGATGGTTTAGCTGCTGCGCTACGAGCCAGTCTGGGTGATGGTTTAAGCTGCTGCGCTACGAGCCAGTCTGGGTGATGGTTTAAGCTGCTGCGCTACGAGCCAGTCTGGGTGATGGTTTAGCTGCTGCGCTACGAGCCAGTCTGGGTGATGGTTTAGCTGCTGCGCTACGAGCCAGTCTGGGTGATGGTTTAAGCTGCTGCGCTACGAGCCAGTCTGGGTGATGGTTTAGCTGCTGTGCTACGAGCCAGTCTGGGTGATGGTTTAGCTGCTGCGCTACGAGCCAGTCTGGGTGATGGTCTAGCTGCTGCGCTACGAGCCAGTCTAAGTGATGGTTTACGCTACGAGCCACTAAAGGACATGAAGGTGAGATTTTATGACATATTAGAAAAGGTTTTGCAGAAGGATGCCTCTCATTGAGATATATGTGTACCTCAGTCCTTCACCACATAAGAGGACCTTTTCGTGACGACTAATAAAACATAAATACTTTGTGAACTGCAATACGTACATTGCTTATGCTTAACGACTCAAAATCATACGTCATACAAACATCACCCATACACCGACGGCAGGCTGGGAAACAGTTAGGGTTAGGCGTCTTGCTCGGGGACACCTCCACACCGAGCTATCGGAGGAGCCGGGGATCGAACCGGCGACTCTCCGCGTACCCAGACACCCTCCCGGCTACCTCCAGATCTACGGCTATCGTCACAAAATAGAACAGATCCCCCGCCCCCGGCCAAGAGCGGCACAGGAGAACAACAACGTACAGACGACTGCATCCACTCTGGCAGCTCCCAGAACGCAGAGATGAAAATATTAGGAATCAATCACAAGGACCATAAAACCGTCGCTCGGGTCACCTGCCGCAGCAAGACGCCAGAGAGCTGTGGATAATCACCAACACATGTGTACAAACACATGCGGGTCAGGACTCACAGACGTTCCAGAACCTTCTCTTCACATGCTACACACAGAGGGGAGCTTGGAGACTTTCGACAAATGTACTTTACATTTACATTTGCATTGAGGGCATTTGGCAGACCGTTTCATCCAAAGCGACTTACAAAGAGTACATTTGTTGAAAGAGAGACAGCAATATATATCGCTGTGGTACATGAAGATAAGAATAGAGCAGGTTTAAAGCATTCATAAACAATACATATTAACAAGCAATAGAAAATACATATGAAATATAAATATACATCTCATCCCTATTAGACGCAGGACGTCAATGTCAAACGAGACACAAGTCTATTTTGTGTGCTCACACTGCGTTAAGATGCAAGACACACAAGCGTCTGGAGAAGTCCCTGCTGTCTTTAGCCACGTCTGCGTGGGTCTCTGGTGGGTTTCTACGCCGCGGCTAAACGGTCTCCCTCATGTCTCCCAGATAACCTGATCCCTCGCTCGCAGTCTCTCTCTCTCTCTCTATCTCTCTCTCTCTCCGTCTCCCATCTCTCTCTCTGACTCTCGCTTGACCTATAGATTTATGGGTCCGCCGTTTCTCTGTGGCTCATGAACAAAATGTACCATTTTACAAGCGAGGACTTTTTTATAGATGCAAAAAGTAACTATTTGTGTGTGAAAGTAAAGAACACATACAAGAGACCAGCCTCACTG
Organism: Coryphaenoides rupestris; assembly: GCA_002895965.2. Lineage (NCBI taxonomy): Eukaryota > Metazoa > Chordata > Actinopteri > Gadiformes > Macrouridae > Coryphaenoides > Coryphaenoides rupestris. Next base: position 20,672 of record PIJE02001709.1, read on the forward strand.
AAGACATCGGCACACGTCGGCAACGAAGACGTCATTCCAACGCAACGACGCATTCGAAGCTGAACCCTGAGCACTCTGCTAGCGCTCTGCTAGCGCTCTGCTATCCTGCTAGCAATCTGCTCGCGCTCTGCTAGCGTTATCCTGGCCTGCTAGGGCTCTGCTACCCTGCTAGCATTCTGTTAGCACTCTGCTAGCGTTATCCTAGCCTGCTAGCATTCTGCTGGTGCTCTGCTAGAGCTCTGCTAGCACTCTGCTACTCTGGGCAGAGTGTGGGGAGAGAGGTGTGCTTCTGGGCGACGGGGGAGCGATCCTGGGGGGCAGATGGAGAAGAGCTCAGGGCCCCGAGGGTCCAGGGGTCAGGGGTCCGGGGTCAGGCGTGGAGCTGTGATCTATAGACAAGCGGTGTCTCTGGACGACCGCAACATCGGAGGAGCAAGTGCAGGACTGAGCTTCACAGACGGCCCGGAACGTTCTCTGAAGCCCGCCGCGCGTAACGCGACACCTGGGGTCAGGTGTGGGGCTCTGCCGGGCTTTACCACACACACACACACACACACACTTCACACAGACACTTCACACAGACACACACACACTTCACCCCACCACGCACACACATACAGAAATAGATATCACACACTCAACACACACACACACACACACACAACAAACTTGAGCACTGACACAACACACACAAACACACATACACCAGTACAAGCCCCCACCCCAACAGACAGAGAGACAGACAGAGTAACCCCCCCCACCTGGCTGATGCGGATGGCGTTGTCCAGCACGGTCTTGGTGTCGGTGCCGTAGTCGCTGCAGGGCAGGGCGGCGCGGCTGAAGTGGGCCTGCAGCAGCAAGTGGGTCTTGGTGTGGGCGCTGTCGTAGGACTGCGGGCTGACAGGCAGGGGGAGCTGCTGAGCCAGCTGGCTGTTGAGCTGGTCCTCGTTGTGTCGCACGGGCAGCTCGGCGTACTCCTCGGCGTCCTGACGCACACACACACACAGGGAAATATTATCAACCCGTACGTCTTAGATCAATACACAACGCGCACAAACGTGGAGCCCGTTTATTTGCCGCAGGGTGTTGTGTTCCGCAGACGGCTTAACGTGTGATTTATGCACGGCTTAACTCATGTATAAATCACAATCATATAATTATTTAATCTCATATTGGAAATTATTTACACAGTGCTTGCAAATATCAACATCAATCCTTGATGCAGGTCCTGTACTTGTGTACTGTCTCCTTGCTACACATGCGCAATATTCCTCCTCACCTACAGGCTTGGAAAAACACAATGTGTTTGCTCATAAACATTACGAAAAGTGGAATGTTTCTGCATATTCTTTAGAGCGGTTCACAGATTCCGACAGAAACGGATGACAAAAGCCATCGTCTGTGTGCCCCCCTGTCGGACATCAGAGAGCCGTTAGCACTAGCCCTCCCGGCTAACGGCGACAGCAACGGATGGTTCTGAGCTCCTCCGAGGTGTGCAGCTCTGAGCGTCGGCGGCGGCGGGGGCAGAGAGAGAGAATGCACGGACACGCCTCGCTCCTCTCCTCCTAATTCACTCCAGTCCAACTTCCCCTAATGTAGTCCTATCAGTGCCAGTCCCCCCCCCCCACACACACCCATTCACCCATCCACCCTTCCTCCCTCATCCCTCACCCCCATCACCCCATCACCCTCCCCCAGCGCCCCACCGCGCCCCCCCCACCGGCCACCCTGGACTGCTAGGGCTCCATCCATCACTGACTGGAAGCAGTGTTTCAAAAGCCTGGAATAGGGAACCGAGGGGGGGGTGGAATGAGCAGGGAGGGGAGAGGGTGTGTGTTGGGGTGGGTGGGGTGGGTGGTGTTGGTGGTGGAGGAGGAGGGGAGGAGGAAGAGAGGCAAATCGGGGGGGGGGGGGGGTGGGGGGGCTGAGTGATTGATCTCTGCGGTGGCGCTGCTGTTGCGTTCGCAGCGACGATATATCTATCTAGAGACGCGGATCGTCACAACTACCGCCTGTCTGTCCGCCATCGCCCCCCCCCAGACACGTTGGGTACGACAATAGACCAATAGGAGGAGGAGGAGGAGGAGGAGTTGGCAGCAGTTGGGAGCTCATTAGTGGCCCCTCTGCAGCAATTATGGGGGGCGGGGGTGGATTAGGGGGGCGTACGTGTGACTGGCCTACTATTATTATGCTGCACCCTAGTGGGTGGGCGGGGCTTGGAGTCTCCGCCCCCCAAACAGACGCACGCAGGAGGGCAACAGGGTCTAGTGCTGCAGCTTGACTGGCTGCCCTCCACATGGCCACCTAATTGCTCCTGTTCAAGTTCAACCAGTGAACACACACACACACACACACACACACAGTGCACACACACACACGCGTAGTGAACACACACACACACACACAGACACACACACACACACACACACACGCAGTGAACACACACACACACACACACACACACACACACACACACACACATGTGGAACACACAGGTTTCCCTTTGACACTTTTTGCCTCCGATAAATAATTGTTTCAATAAGTGTTGCCACATTTACACTTTCATCTTACACAAAACCTTTTCTTTATATATATACAGTACACATATGTGTGTGTGTATGTGTGTATCTGCTATGTGTGTGTGTCTGGTGCACATTTGTGTGTGTGTGTGTGTGTGTGTGATGTATAAGTGCGTGTGTGTGTGTGTATGTGTGCATTTGTGTGTGTGTGTGTGTGATGTATAAGTGCGTGCATGTGTTTGCGTGCGTGCATGTGTGTGTGTGCATCTGTCTGTGTGCATCTGTGTGTGTGTGCGTGTGTCAGCCCACCGAGAGGATGGTGAGCAGGTCGTGGAGGTGCAGCTCAGGCTTCAGTCGCTCCTTGAACATGCGGATGGTCTGGTGCTTCAGGTAGTAGTAGGAGCAGATACGGCCGTAGGCCAGGGGCTCGATGGAACGCCCGTCCTACCGCACACACACACACACACACACACACACACATCAGACACACAGGCAGGGTCAGAACATATGTGCATATATTTGTGATTTTAAAATAATTCAAGGAAACACACACAGATTAACGACTTACGGCTATTTACTGAACATTTGGAACAGTTGAAATTCATCAAATTAACCGACATGAGCAAGATCAAGTCGTGAGCAAGGTGCTTAATGTCGGGTAACTGCATTGCCCAGCCCTGCATTGCGTGTGTGTGTGTGCGTCATGTGTGTACTGTGTGTACTGTATGTAGGCCCCCAGCATACCTCCTGTATCTCCAGGCAGTAGGATCTCTCCAGGTCCTGCAGGCTGCCCGCCACCAGGCCGGACAGGTACTTGTTGATGGTCTCGTGGCTGACGTCGTCCAGGTTGTAGTAGCTGCAGGGAACCCCCAGAACCACGCGCACACACACACACACAGGCAGGGTCAGGGTGAGAGTCTACCGCAACGCAATATCCTGTCTCTTACTTCCTGTGTGCCATGTACACTCCCCGGGGTACCAAGAATGTGACCGTAAAATCCACAACACGGAACGGAAACAGATATCCCCCGTATCAGAAGAACCTGCCATCTCTCTGTCGCTAAACCCAATGGAACTGAAAGTCTCTCTCTCTCTCTCTCTCTCTCCGCCTTGCAGCAGCTGTTCCAGGTGTTGGGATGAGAACGTCTGGAAAGGGGGGTTAGAACGTGCGGAGAACCCCACCGAAACAAAACAAGCCTTCAACCGACGTTCTCTCTCGTTACGGCGGCAGTTAGGGGGAATTAGATGCGCCGTTGCATCTCGGGCCGCGCGGCTAAACGGCCGCATAATAGAAAAGCAAAACAACCTTCAGACATGGCCGCCGCCGCTCAGAGGTAGAGGCTAATCCTTCACGGTGGGTAAGCCCTCGGCACCACGGCCTGTTTGCAGTTTATTTACAGTGTATTGACTCGGCGCGCTGCTATCCCCCCACAGGGACTGCAGTTGAAACTCATTAGTGTTGTTCCGACAACCGATACCGCTCCCCCACCTACTCCCCCACCAACCTCCTCCCGCTCACCCCCCCGAAGGGTCCGGGTAAAAAAAAGAAACCACTACAGCACCTCCTCTAGCTCCTCCGGGCTCCTGTGAGCGATTTGACAACACAGCACAACAGTGGATCTGTTGATACAAACAGGCCAGGAAGAATAGGCTAATAGGAGAGATCAGTCTGTAGTTGATGGTGGTGGGTGGAGATGGAGGCGAGGGGGTTGTGGATGTGGTGGTGGTGGTGGTGCATCGCAGACGTAGAACCACTACCCAACAACACAGTCAGAACACAGGCCAAGGCTGCAGGGGTCTTTGCCAGCAAATGATTCCCAGCCTCGTCCATTACTGGATTCGACAAACCGGTAACGGCTACCACATGCACGCTGGCACACGCGGCGCGCTGCCGCCGGCTCTGTTTGCTAGCTGGTAGCGACGCGCGGCGCTCGCGGGAGGTAAGGGGGCGGAGCGCCGCAGCGGCCGCAGGTCTGCTGTGCTTCTGTGGACACAATGAAACGCGCGCTAGATCTGTGTTTATAGAGATCACCGCCGCACTGTCGTCCGGAATAGAATCGCCTTTGTAAAAACACACACAGTTCGTGATGATTAGTTCGTAATGATGTGCCGGTAGCAGAAGGAAAGCTTTGCGTTGTCTCCCGTTTCTTTGATGCGATAAGCAACACTTGTGGATCAGATCAGCCGTTCTCTCTGTTGTCTCCCTACCGGCCTGCTGACTAATAGACCACTCGGCACGTTACACTAAAACATGAAACATCATCTCCCTGACGATCTCTCATATAATTTATTCTGCGGTTCTGAAGAGGAGAGGAGGGGCTTCGTCCCTGGAGGGAGGAGGAGGGAGGGGGAGGAGGAGGAGGAGGGAGGAGCAGGGGGCAGGCGACGGCCATATTTGATGTGCGTTTAATGTTAAGTATTTCCTTCATGACCATCAGTCAGCGGGGGCGCCGGTGGCGGTGACGGTGCACCAGTGTTCAGCCGGCTGGACGTGTTTATTACCCCACACATTTCAGGGCTCTTTACGGCCCCTCGCCACCCGCCTCTGCCCCCCCACCCCCCGCCCCCCCACCCCGCCGGGTGCCTGTCTGATTGAGTCATGGTCATTAGCATCATCAACATTAGGCCTCTGGTGGCTCTGGGACTCGTCCCGGCGACATTTACGAGGCCCGAGGGTCCGTCTCTCTGTGTGTGTGTGTGTGTGTGTGTGTGTGTGTGTGTGTGTGTGTGTGTGTGCTTAGCAGAGAGAAGGACAGAGAATCAGAGAAAAAGGATTGTCTATCTATTTATATGTGTGGCTTTACATATGCATGTATATATACGTATGTATGCGAGTATGGGCTTCTGTGTGTGTGTGTGTGGTGTGTGTGTGTGTGTGTGTGTGTGTGTGTGTGTGTGTGTGCGTGTGTGTGTGCGTCAGAAGATATTCAGGGTGTGTAAGTAGCAGTGATTCACTGCAGGTAAGACCCCCCCCCCCCCATGATCACAGAAACATACATAACCACCCCACACCCACCACCCTCACACCCCACCTCACCACCACACCACCATCCCCCACCCCACCGAAGCCACACCCCCCGGAGATACAAGGTCGACCGCACCAAGGGTTAAAAATAGCTCTGCATAAAAGATGCTGCCTAATTAGGAGCTGGATGATGAATGCTACGAAGGCAACGCCAGCTGACCGGTAGAGCCTTGGCGTCGGGGGCCACGGCGGAGGGAGGCCGCTGGGCCCCCGGTGGGCGCAGGCGCTGGCGCTGGCGGGCCCCCCCGCTCGGGGTCCAGGCGGGTCGGCGCAGAGCGGAGCAGGTAGGCCCCGGTCAGGGTCTGGTGGGTAAATGCGGGCTGACAGCCGTGCAAATGCCAGCATGCTGGAATGTTCTGGGACGCTCTCCCGTCTACACGTTGCAGATGTGGGAGCACTTCTAACACTCCCAGAGAGCTGGGATCTGCTGCTGCTGCTGCTGCTGCTGCTGGCCGTGAACTCTGGACTCTAGACTCTAGACGGGTCGGAGCAACGATCGGCGTGGCCAAGGAGCGACTGCGGCGACGGCCGTGACCTCTGACCTGGGGTTCATCACCAGCCGCCTGAAGAAGTAGGTCCAGGTGATGTAGTCCATGGCGTCCTGCTTGGAGGTGACGGTGCCCGCCGCGATCTCGGCGTTCAGGTGGTCCGACAGCACGCTGAGGAGGCTGGGAGACGACAACAACCACGGAGATTCTATCAAATACATTTACTTGAGTTACAGTTCACTTAGTATAACCGTCTGAATAATATGGAAGGGGAACAGTGCCCATTTTCAACTGGCTTTGTATCATTTCAACATGGCGGGTTATCTGCCGCCCCATGTTTCCTGCACGCAGATCCGCCTGCTACTTTTGTCCGCCATCTTATCTACCCACTTGTCAGATGACAAAGTTGGAGTGACATGTTAGCATAGCCTATAGAGAGACAAGGCAGAAGTTGTCCTTTGGGCGTCAAGTATAACGAGGCTCACCTGGACTCGACGGGGAAGGGCTCGTAGAGGAACTTCTTGTAGAAGTCCTTCTTGATGTCGTGTACAAGGATCACCGCCTTGCCCTGGTCGTCAAACTGCGGCCTGCCGGCGCGGCCCATCATCTGCAGCACATCTGGGAGAGGGAAGACGGACGCCCGGGGTGGGGGGGGGGGGGGATTAGCCGACGCTCGGCCCGCTCGGCGGACGTACCGCAACTAAACTTTTACAGCACGTGAAATCGAAATAAAAGTACAGTCGGTGGAGCGCCGTCGGGGGGGAGTGAGTTATGAGCTACGGGCGGGAACGCTGACC
>PIJE02001709.1:30000-51652 GCA_002895965.2 Coryphaenoides rupestris
TTTTAAAAGCTTCACCCAAAGGAGACGTTTGCGCACGTCTTGAAGTGATCCAACAGCACCGACGCTATAATGGGGGATGACAAAGGCCTCTCCGGCACAAGTTGGTTTGAGTTCCCTCTGTAATCACACTTGAACCTCAGTATTACGTGCACAATATTAATATTACTGTCCAACATCATGTGCAATACTCTATCATGTGCTATATTATTATTATTATCATGTTGTCTATAAATATGATCTCTAACACTACCTCTCATCTCCTCTCATCATCATGTGCAATATTCTTAATGTCATGTCCAATAATATTACACTTCAATTATGCCAAATTGTTTTCGCCGTCGGAATATCTTATCTTGCCCACATATTTCTATATCAATTTGTAAATCTGTTCCTAAATTTTTTATTATTCTGTTGATTTCCCTATTGTTGTATTGGACTGTATTGCTATGCAACCTGGCACAAGAATTTCCTTCGGGATTAATCAAGTTCTATCTCATGTTATCTTGTCTTATCTTAAGCGTGTGTGTCAGCAAATGATCCAATCGCAGGATCGAAATGCACTTGGGCCGAGATCGGGGTCCTGGTAATATAACTGAAACACAGAGTATGGCAGATCACAAGGCAGGTTCGGAGATTTAGTCGGAGTATAATGTGGCGCACACACCAGTCGTAATTACCAGACGGTCTATTTAGGACAACGAACAACTGGGATCGTGCTTGCATCACTTTACCAAACACATCAATCTGCTTTGGATCGGCTATTTAAGTTGGAGAGAGAAACCTTTTTGACAGGGTAAAGAATAAAATACCTTTTTCCCTTTGCAACTTTGCAGAATCACAAGGATAAATCTAATAATAATGAACGGGTACGTGACTAATGTTGACTATGAGAGGAGCTGGTGACACGGCCGCGGGCTTCTAGAGGAGCGGTAATTAGAGCTGTGATCGGCCCTCCGCGCGGCGGGGCTGACATCCACGAGGCTGCTAACCAGCCGGCGCGCGGAGGAACCGTGACCTCCGGGGACGCTGGGGTCACGCGCGCCTTCCCGTACGTGTTACCGTGTTGTTCGGATACAACAGAACAGTGGCCAACATTTCTTTAATTGTCTTCCCACATGCCTTAATTGTCACACCTTTGAGTATATTTTGTGTGACGAGACTTTAGTGCCGGCACTGTACAGATAAGGGTAGGGGTAAGTAAATATAACGGAATAGAATAGAATGATCTTTAATGTCATTATAGTCTGGTGTAGTTTCACATGGCTTCTCCTGATATAGTTACAAGTAGGATAAGGCTAAATCGTCGTAGCAGCAAAATGTTCACTAAGTGACACTTTAACTAATAGTACAACTTTAAAGGCACAAGTTAAATATCTTTGTGTTTATGAATAGGGTTTCTGGTAGCAGTCTCTGAGGGTGTGTGTGTGTGTGTGCGTGCGTGCGTGTGTGTGTGTGAGAGAGTGTGTGTGTGTGTTTGTGTGTGTGTCTGTGAGAGTGAGAGAGAGTGAGAGTGTGAGAGTGTGTGCATGCATGTGTGTGTGTGTGTATGTGTGTGTGTGTGTGTGTGTGTGTGTGTGTGTGTGTGTGTGTTGGCCCCACCTCCTTCTCATCCTGGTGAAGCCACTGCTTGGGGTCGTCCTCCGTGGCCAGGAAGGCGATCAGGTCCAGGGCCGTGAGACGTGTCTGTCGCCGTGACGACACGAAGATCAACACGGGCTTGGCTGGAGAGTGACTGCGAATGGCTGGACACACACACACACACACACACACACAGACACGCACACACACACGCAGACACACACAGATCACACAACAGACACACACGCACACAACACACAACAACAAGGAAAAAGATCACAGTCATTCACAGTGTGTGTGTGTCTGTGTGTGTGTGTGTGTCTGTGTCCGTGTGTCCATGTGTGTGTGTCCATGTGTGTGTGTGTGTGTGTGCGTCACCCTGGAAGGCGGGTTTGTTCATGGTGGCCATGCGGGGGCAGTAGTGTTGCCCGGGGAAGCCGTTGATGTGGACCTCCAGGGGCACGGGACGCACGGACGGGCGGAAATTAAACAGGCCCACCTGTTAGAGTCAGGGGGGGGTGGGGAAGGAGAAAGAGAGACCTGGTGTGAGCAGCTGGCAGCAGAGGAGGCCCATCTGGCTCTAATGGGAGCTTTCTGTCATTGTCCCGGCGTGTGTGTGTGTGTGTGCATGTGTCTGTGTGTGTATGTCTGTGTTTGTGTGTGTGTGTGTGTGTGTGCTGTGTGTCTGTGTGTTTAAGTGCGCATGGGTTGCCTGTGCGTATGTGTGCATCTGTGCATGTCTGAGACAATGTGTGCGTGTGTGTGTGTGTGTGTGTGTGTGTGTGTGTGTGTGTGTGTGTGTGTGTGTTGTGTGTGTGGTGTGTGTGTGTGTGTGTGTGTGTGGGTGGCGGCGGTGGTGATGGTGGTGGGGGCTGCTGGTATCCTCCTCCTCCTCCTCCTCCTCCTCCTCCTCCTCTCGGCGGTGGCGAGGAGAGGAGGGGATCGTGAGCACACATATCTAGCAGGTCTGGGATAATGGACCAGGCAGCGCAACACAAACACAGCGGGCCGCTCCAGCGTGGTGCCAGCCAGGCCCCGCGATTTATGGGCCAGCAGACTGAAGCTCAGGTTGCCAGGGGGAGGGAGGGGGGGAGGGAGGGGAGGGGAGGGAGGGGGGGAAGGTCTTTATGCAACAGTTACCCCCTCCCTTATCACCACACCGCCCGGCACTCGCACACACACACACACACACACATACACGATCATGTCTAACACACGCACAAACACACAGAGACAGACAGCCAGCACAGACACAAGCCACCCTGTCTAACACACACACACACACACACACACACACACACACACACACACACACACACACACACTCACTCAGCCCCCCCCCCCCCCCACCCCCTGCCTGGCAGACCCAGGGGTGCTGGTCTGGCAGAGGACAGAGAGAGGACCTCCAGGAAGGAGCGAGTCGGTCTGGGGGAAGCCAGGCTGCGATGACCTGGACGTTCGATGGATCCCGACAGACAGCCAGCGACGGTGTAAGCTGAGCCGTGAGCGCTCAGCCCCAGCACAAGACCGGGTTCTGGCTCTGGCTCTGGCTCTGGTTCTGGTTCTGGTTCTGGTGGGTTTAAGGGAATCTTCTGCCGGGCCTCCCCAAGGCTTCTTTGTTATCTGCGCGTGGCTCCGGGTGATCCCGCCTCACCGCTCCAGTGGTTTTTCCCGTGATTACGGAACGCTGCACCAGCGGCAGAATTCCCGAGACACAAGACCCCCGGGACGATTAGCCAGAGGAACCGCGGCGTACATCGCAGGCCCGGGGCATACGTTTACTGCTAATAACTGTCATTAAATACACTTGATCAGATATACAGTATGTACACGAGAAAACAAAAACGATACTGTGAGAGAAAACAAAAGGAAAGAAAAGGGAGAAATGCAGTAAATAACGTGGGCTTCACAGCAGCAATGCGGAACTTGTTATCGTGTGGACAAGCGTGGATAGATGAACTCCTCTCCATGTGGAATGGTTTAAACACGAGGAGAGGAATACATTAGACACTCTGGATCCACGCTATAGATCACCGCGGCGTGATGGACGGCTGGGGTCCGTGGCTTTCATCGTTACCGTTAAAGTTTGGGGGGGGGGGGGGGGGTGGGGGGTTCAGGAGGCGTCGGGGGTGCGGGGGGTGGCGGGGGGGGGGCTCGTGAGTCTCCTGACCTGCTTGATGCCCAGCCAGTCGGCCAGGTCGCGAGCGTTGGCCAGGGCGGTGGACAGGCCGACCACACGCACGCTCTTGGAGGTGTGGGACGAGATGAAGTTGGTCCGCGAGACGATGACCTCCAGGACCGGGCCCCTGTCCTCACCTGGGGGGGGAGGGGGGGGGTGTCAGACGGAGAGACGGGTTGTTGATGCGCGGGGTGTTGGTATCGGCGCAGACTACAAACTTTTGCAGTGCAGGCGACAAACATTTTTCTCTCTCTCTCTCTCTCTCTCTCTCTCTCTCTCTCTCACCCAGGAGGTGGATCTCGTCGATGATCAGGATGGCCACGTTCTGCACGTAGCTGCGGTTCTGCCAGCTGCGGCTCACACCGTCCCACTTCTCCGGGGTCGTGACGATGAGTCGGCCTGGGAGATGGAGCGCATGTCAGGGGTCACGTCCCCCGTCAGCTCCACCACCCTGGGGGGGGGGGGGGAGGGAGAGAGAGAGAGAGACAGAGAGAGAGCGAGAGACAGGGGAGGGGGTAGTCACAAAGAGAGAGACGGGGAGGAAGGAGAGAGAGAGAGAAGAGAGAGAGACCGAAGAGAGGATGAACGATGATGTTAGGCTGTTGCAAAAATAAAATACCCCACAGAGAATCTCACTGAGTGAATGTCATAATGATAACTACAGCATTACCAAGTCTGCTATTGATAAAGTATGTTCTGGGCACACTCACTTGCGTCCGAGTTTCTCCTCTATCCTAACCTTCCAGTCCTCAATCCTCTCCCGGACCAGAGCCTTGGAGGGGAGCGATGTAGACCACCTGGACACAACAACACACACAATAACACCAGAGAACCCAAAGCTAAACTAGTCCACTCTGCTCTGGCGGCCGGGACACTAGGGCACCGTATTCTTAGCGACGGACCTTGGACCCGGGGTACTGGTTGAAGCGCGGAACATGGCCAGCTCGGCGGCGATGGTTTTGCCGGAGCCCGTTGGCGCCCCCAGCAGGACGTTGGTGTCACGTGGTACAGCGTGTGGAAGATCTGTGTCTGGATGGGGTTGAAGTGGGGTGAACTTGTACAGGCTCTCGGTACTCCGGGCAGCGCAGCGCCGTGACGGGCAGGGGCTGCAGATCCAGCAGCTCTGGGGACGGAGGGGGAGGAGGGTGGGGGAGGGAGGGAGGGAGAGAGATCAGCACCAGAATTAGAGCATTATCGCCAGAATACACAAACACACAAGATGATCAGATGGAGAAACATCTGACGTGTGTGTTTATGCTGCCAGGAAACGCACAACAACACATGTGGTGTACTCTGCTAGCTAGTTCTGGTTGTGTCCAGTATGTTGGACCAACGGACCTCGCCTTGATTTATGATCATTTCCTTCACAAACACACAAACAAGACCCACATTTAATCATGAGGACGTAGATATGTGTGTGTGTGTGTGTGCTTGTGTACATGTTTATTTGTATCTTTGTGTATTTGTGTGCACGTGACTTTGGACAGTGATATAAAATGCCGGCACTAACTGTCACCAAGAGTATATTGAGGCCCAGGGGGCCAAGTCAACAATGTGTCAACGAGTCGGTGCAAGTGGAGATATCATCCGAGCCGCGACCAACATTAAGGGACCACGCAACTCTAGTCTGGCCAAAACATGCTGATTCTTTAGCCTACATTAAGTAGCTTAAAAACAAGCATGTCCTTTCCTCAATGGCGTCATTTGTTCATGCATTTTTGAGTGCTTTTGCTTGCTACATATCGGCTGTTTCCCAAACGGCTAAAATGCTTCCGATTCAGGCAGCGTTCGGAAGCACAGAGGCTTCGAGTCGTGTCTCAGTGACTTGGCTCCCCACAGAGCGACGTGTCCTCCGTTTGGTCCAGATGTCCCACAATCCCGTGCGCCCACTTCACCGCTCCGTCACGCCGCCTCCGACAGTTCGTCCCAAATGACGGACAGGTGGTAGTATAGTCGCTGTGCGACTGACAGACTGTCAACCGTCGGTATTTTGACAACATCATGACGTCGTGACGCATCGCCGCCTTGGAAGTCCTCCTCAATCCAGACCCTCTTCCAGGTGCCTTCATGCTAAAACCGCCCTCCGCTTGGGACCCGGCTATGGTGTGCCTGTATATTTCACCCCGCGATGACCTTCATAATAAACCCCAACGTGGCTTCTACTTATCCTGACGGGTGACAGCTCTGCTCGGCTACCGCGGCGCACGGTTGGAGATCTACCGGGCCTCTCCACACCTGGCGTCCCCCTCCCGTCCCCTCCAGTTCCCCTCCCTCCAGACGTGCCCGGGGAGCCTCCCTCGATGGAGAGGGATCACAGCAACACCTGCCACAGGAAACGCGTCTCCGGCGGTGACCTCCGCTGATCACGATTGGATTCTCCACACAAAAACATTGACAATAAAATAAATATGTTCAACACTTTTCTGTGGAACGCCTCGACTAATTAATCAAAGGGGGGGGGGGGAGAAAAAACGCGTCCACTTTGGCGAACCGCTCCGCCTGCAGATGTTCTGTCGAAATCTCGGACACAAAATGAAGAACATGTAACGCTGATTGTTGAAAGAGAGCGAGGATGCGTGGTGCGTTGTCGTGACAAGAGACGGATGAAGAGGGCCGCGGCCGCGATGTCTGGGCGCTCCGGTCAGACCTCGACGTGTCTGGAGAATAATCCACTGCCGTGCTTCCAGCTGTTCTGGAAAGCCCCCCGATTCAGCATGGAAGACGGTTGTAGTGTAGATAAGATGTATACGTCTCATGGCACTTCTAGACTGGCGTGGTATTCTATCAGTGGGCTGATGCATCGGGATTAATGAACCACACAACAAAATGCATCGTCAAGATTTGACTTTGTAGCATAGTAGGCTTTCCGTATTTGAGCAAAAAGTTATTGAACAGAGAGAACAGATTGAACTAATTAACCCAACCTGGGTTTGCATGTGTGTGCGTGTGTGTGTGTGTATATGTGTGCAGCGCACGTGTATATGTGTGGGCCGTGTCTATATGTGTGCGTGTGTGTGTGCGCCGTGCGTGTATGTGTGTGTGCGGCATGTGTATTATCAGTGTGTGTGAGGTGTGTGTATGTGTGTTACCAGTGTGTGTGTGTGTGAGTGTTACCAGTGTGTGTGTGTGTGTATTATCAGTGTGTGGTGGTGTGTGTGTGTGTGTGTGTGTGTGCTACCAGTGTGGGGCGTGTGTGTGTGTGTGTTACCAGTGTGTGTGTGTTACCAGTGTGTGTGTGTGTGTGTGTGTGTGTGTGTGTGTGTGTGTTACCAGTGTGTGTGTGTGTGTTACACCAGTGTGTGTGTGTTACCAGTGTGTGTGTGTGTGTTACCAGCAGTGTTAATTTTGGCAGCTATTTTAGATTTAGTCTTAGTCTTAGTCTTTAGACGAAAATGCATATTAGTTTTAGTCACATTTAGTCATTTTTATCCTTCTTAGTTTTAGTCTAGTTTTCGTCGACGGAAACTCATAAAATGTTAGTCTAGTTTTAGTCACATTTAAAAAACAAGATGACCGGAACTGCTGTGAACAACAGACCGGGTATCCTTCTAATGATGTATTGCATAGATCGTCATACTGCGCGAAGATTTGATGCATTCATCTGATTGATAAAAACCCGACAATGCGCGCCTGCCCCCCCCCCCACTCGCTGGACCTTATTAACTGTTATAAGACGCAGAAGCGCCTGGTCCTGTTCAACTTTACTTGAATGAGCGTAGAAAGACTGGACGTTTTGATCAAGATCACCAGCAATGAGCTGATAAGTGTGACTAGAGTCCGTCTTATTGGTGTGTGTGTGTGTGTGTGTGTGTGTGTGTGTGTGTGTGTGTGTGTGTGTGTGTGTGTGTGTGTGTGTGTGTGTGTGCAAGAAATCGCCGGCAACACACACACCAAGAAGACGGACTGTAGTCACGGTGATCAGCTCATTGCTGGTGATCTTGATCAAAACGTCCAGTGTTTCTACGCTCATTCAAGTAAAGTTGAACAGTGAACCAGGCGCTTCTGCGTCTTAAATAAGGTCTATGCGACCACCGTCAGAATGTCACATTTTCTTCACCATTCTCCCGTCTATGATGATCTTTGATGGTTTGTTTTTTTTCCCACTGTAGAAACAACCCACCGCTCCTCTGTTCCATCAAAAGTTATTTCATTATTTCATTCAATGAATAATTCGCTTAAAATCCTCTTACGATATTTTTTGTGTGTTGTGTGTGTGTGTGTGTGTGTGGTGGTGTGGTCTCTGACAGGACTTTGAACAGCTGTCCACTAGGCTGAAGTTAACGTCACGGGAATGGCGCGCTTGATTGGCCGAGCGGATGGAGTCTGCTGAAAATCTGAGCTTGGGCCGTTTATCAAACAGTTGGAAACTAAAGGGAATAATATAATAATATAATAATATAAATATATAATATAATATAATGCAGAGAAACCTAGCCGAGTTGTCGCGTTTTGCGGAAACCCATTTTTTTTTTAATGGCGCTTATCGCGTTTTGGAATCAAACTCTTTAATAATTAATTCAATTTTGAATGTCCGTTCGTCCACCACTAACATTTTCGTCTCGTCTCGTCTCGTCAACGAAAGTAAAAATAGATTTAGTCACAGTTTTTATTTTCAAAGATCCGTTTTCGTCACGTCACCGTCAACGTCTTAGTCATGGGAAAAAGGTCGTTAACGCATATTTTTCGTCAAACATTTCGTTAACGAAATTAACACTGGTTGTTGTTTGCTCTTTTTAAAGAAGGTATCGGTTCTGGCACCGTTTTGGCACCGGTATCGTTTTAAAAGTATCGGTTTGGCACCGGTATCGGACTCAGCCCCCAGCCAGCGGTCCGAGACCACCCTGATATAGTACTGGGATGGCATGGGCTCAAAGATAGGGATGGTGAACACGATGGTCTGGGGCTCTTCTGACAACACCTGCATGGACACCACACACACACACACACACACACACACACACACACAGCACAGGCACACCACACACACACACACAGACACACACGTAGGTTTTCCCATTAGCGGCCCCTAGTGGCTCGAGTTACAACTACATCGAAAGCCACACTTGTGAGTCGCAGGATGTATTGATTCGTGGATTCAAAGCCGTATTCTTGAGTTTTATTCAGGACTTGACTCGTTCTAGCTTTAGATATGTGTCTCCCGGAGGGTATAGCTGCAGGACGGGTCTATAGGAGACGTGGTGAACAGGAGGAGGAGGAGGAGGATGAGGCGGACCTGTTTCTTCTGGAGGAGGAAGTACTCCGAGTGGTAGATGTGGTCGTTGATGGGGTCCTCCACCCACAGCCACCAGGGCTCCCCCACCGAGCCATGCACCTGGTGAGGGGGGAGGGAGATCGAAGGAGAGAGAGAGGGAGTTCGAGGGAGAAAGATGGAGATAGGGAGAGAGGGAGAGCGAGAGAGAGATACATATACAGATCGATAGATAGAGAGAGAAAGAGGGAGAGAGAGAGAGAGAGGAGGAGGGGCAGAGGAAGAGGGAAATACAAATTAAACACCTACTGTCATTAAAACATTACGAAGCGAGAGACAGAGAGAGAACTAAAATATTAATATTGTCAAAAAATAACCCAAAAAAAGAATTAAACCAGAGAAAGCTCAACGGAAATGAAATATATCCTCGGGCGTAAGAAGCAATGGGGAGTTGGAGTTTCCTACTTTGCGCATACAAATTTATCTGTGTGTCTGTGTGTGTGTGTGTGTGTGTGTGTGTGTGTGTGTGTGTGTGTGTGTGTGTGAGGCTACTGTAATGTCTCTTTCCTGCGGCGGGCCGAGGGTCTCGGATGCGCTGCACACACAGAGACACATACACAAACACACGCACACAGACAAACACCAGACACACACACACACACACACACACACACACACACACACACACACACACACACACACACACACACACACACACACACACACACACACACACACACACACACACACACACACACATATATCTTCCACTAACCAGCTCTGAGGCGCTCTCGTTATGGGGAGGCCACGCAGGTGATGTACAACATAACTACTACTAATGCAGGCACGCACGCACACACACACACACACACACACACAGACAGACAGACAGACAGACAGACAGACAGACAGAGAAGTAAACTGTGTGGAGCGACAGCGAAATTGTTATGTCTGATGCGCACTTTCTCTCTCTCTTTGATCTCCTCCTCTATCTCTCTCTCTCTCTCTCATCTCTCTCTCTCTTCTCTCTCTCTCTCTCTCTCTCTCTCTCTCTCTCTCTCTCTCTCTCTCTCTCTCTCTCTCTCCTCTCTCTCTCTCTCTCTCTCTCTCTCCTCTCTCTCTCTCTCTCTCTCTCCTCTCTCTCTCTCTCTCTCTCTCTCTCTCTCTCAGAGAGACAGGCTTAGTGTATCTGTGTGCGTGGGTCCCTGCCAGGCTTGGCGGTGGTGTGCCGACATATGCAGCTGGATCAGGGGGGTGTGGGGGGGGGAGTGTTCCCTTACGACTCTCCCATGGACCGAGCATGCATCGCTAATCGGACATAAACATTCATCTTCGTGTTCCCTCCCCCCCCGCTACAAAGAGCTTCCTATTCCGGGGATTCCATGACAAACTCTGGAGCGATCTCCCTCGATCTCCCCACCCCCCTCCCACTCCTCCCACCCCCATGATGTGGGACACCGGGACCTCCCACTTCCACCCCGGAGGTCCGCTGACCCCCCCAGACCCCGTTGGCACAGCTGGGGAGCCCGGCGGGTATCGGTTTAATCCGACCCCGCTCCACGTGGCGCCAAGAAGACACCGGCTCCGTAGCGTAGCGCGGAGGAGAACCGAAAGCTCCCGGCGGAGTTTGTCTCGTTGTTGTTGTTGTTGTTGTTGTCGTCGTCGCGGGCGCCTGCGAGCGACCGTCCTCCGTCACCTGTAAGACGCGCTGAGACACCGAGGCGTCGGGGTGGCGGCGGGGGGCGGGGGGGGTAAAAATAGGGCCGGTACTGTGGGACTGCGTACTGTGGGACTGCATCCAGTCTGCACCGGCTGTCTGCTACCACTGTTTGTTTATGTTCAGAGGCAACAAGCGGTGCTGTGCTGGGATTTACACTTTCACTCCGCTCACTGTCCGCCCACCCACCCACCCACCCACCCCCCCCCCCGTACCCCGCACCCTCTACTAGCTATGCGGCAGACGTCTGACGAGTCCCCGAGCAGCCCCGGCTGACACAGACTCAGCAGCAGCAGCAGCGAGTCACGCGGCTGCTGGGAGCTGCTGCTTCTGTTGCCAGGACTCAAGGTGCTGCACCACACCGAGCTACTCTTGACGGTGAAGTCAGGGAGGATCCGAGAACATTACATGTCACAGGGAGCACAGCACATCTTCCACTCTCCCGCCCAAATATCTTGCCAGGAAAACGTCAAAAAGTATGTTAATATCCATCGCAAGGTGAGCTACTAATCAGCACACCTGGATAACCCTGGATGACATTTATCGTCGTAAATTACGGATTGATGCTGCCCCGTTCATTTGAATGCCGGTGGTTATGGTCCTGGTGGTTGCCGTGGTTACCTGGTTCGTGCCACTTGAAGTCGGGGGGTGATGAGGAGTCGCACGCGCAGGACGGTGCGCGTGATGGGCTGGATGCTGGCGTCCATCAGCAGCGAGGGCAGCTGGTGGGCGCACTGCTTGACCTTTGCCCCGATGTTGACGTGCTGCAGCATGTGACCTGAACACAGGAAGCCACCGCGTGAGTTCTCCAGTTCAACTGATAAGATAAAAAGGAGCATTCTGAATACATTAAGAATTTTTGGAATCACGCAAATCGAAATAGAGCCATTGTGTTACATCGAAGACACACATTTGAATAATGTTGTACCAACACATGGCCACACAGTTGATGGTAAATGCAAAAATGGATTGCGTTATATAAATATTTTATACATTACATTCACATTCACCCATTCATCACGATGACGGTGTCAACCATGTAAGACAATAGCAAGCTCTGTCAGAAGCAGGTAGGGTTAGGTGGTGTCTTGCTCAGGGACACCTCAACACTGAGCTAGGGGGAGCCCGGGGATCGAACCAGCAACCTTCTGCTTTCCAGACAACCGCTCTTACCTCCTGAGCGACTGCCGCCCAGAGTTAAAGCTATATTAAGCTCAGCGACTCGTCAAGGACCTCCTGCGGGGGGGTCTAGAGGTCAGAGGTCAGAGGTCAGGGGTCGGGGCTCTCACCGATCTCCTCCTTGCTCATCTCCCTCAGCCTGTCCACGGTCAGCCGTCGCCTCTCCAGCCGCTCCAGCACCGTGTGCGGCAGGACGGAGAACTGCCGCAGCGGGTGAGCGAAGCCCCACAGCCGCTTGTCGATCACCTTGCACAGGTTGATCAGGCGGTAGGTCATGGTGGGCCAGCGCTTCCGCAGGGCGATCTCGAAGAGCGCCCGCACGATACGGGCCGCGTTCTGCAGCACCGCAGGGCAGGGGGGTGGGGGTGGGGAGGGGGAGGAAGAGGAGATAAAAAGAGATTAGACAAACGGATCATTTTTCACCCGACCACCAAAGTTTTAAAGCTGGATTTTCTTCGAGCAACAAAAGCAACTTGAGACTGCGGGGGTGATTCATCACGTCTGATGAAGAGGGACGCCCTGGCCCTGTGTCCGTGTTCAGACGTCCCCGTCCGTCCACCAGCTGTTCGCTGATCCATCGCCGGTGTCACGCTGTGAGGGACGGGTCAGGTGGCCGCCCCCCCACCCCCCGCCTCCCTGATCGGCTGCTCATGTCTGCTCGACCGCTGATCCATTTGGTCAGGTGTTAATGTGGACTGTCGGACTCGACGTGGGACGTTGATGGACGGGGTGGTCGGTGGGACCGGGGGGCCGTGCAGTGAGTGCACTGACGGAAGCGGGGGTCTAGCCTGGCTCTGAGAGGGCCTCATGTGTCCCCCGGGGCGGTGGAAGACTCCATGCCCCCGGTGTTCAACCGACGTGGGGCAGAGAGAGAAAACGGGAACGGGGATTAGAAATGGTCTCTGGCATCTGTGAGCCCTTAACGACCTGCTGGGGTCTCGCCAGGCAGGGCTCGGGTTCCAACCCCCCGCTGCTCGTGTTGTTGTTCTCAGGCAGCGTCTGCACTGGCTGCGCTGTAGGAGCAGGGGAACGTTCGCCGGTTGAGGAGCTGCAAGGTCGACCGAACAAAGGGCTTGTATCTGTCTTGTCTACGCATGTGTACACTTACAGAAGTCATTTGTCACATAAATCAAGTAAATTAATGCATTTTAATTCAGCTTATCGGTTGACAATTTTTCCAGGATCGAGTAGTCGGGGGAATCGAACCCTGGGGCGACCCCTGCGCGACCTGGCTCGACCCCGCCACGCTTCCGCCACGGCGAGGTAAGCATCCTGAGCTGTTGGTTAGCATCGGCGCTACAGTGTAGCATGACATGACCTCATCTCCACCGCTGCCTCGCTACAGCATCACATGCTGAGCACTTGCACATCTGAACACGTAGAAGCAACAACAAAAAAAAACTAAAGCGGAGAGATTCTGCGCGAGACATTCCAGCCCCTCGACCACATGGTATCAGTTACCGCTGGAAGTCTGGAATCGATGTGTTTGAGTTGCGTTTGAGTGCAGGGGGATGATAAGGGGTAGAGGAAGAGCACAATGAGAAAATAAGAGGAGAAAAGGGATTAGATCCGAGCTATTGTGCAAAATTATGCGCTCGAGATCATTTCGGCGTCCACGTTTTGACAGATCGTCAAACGGGGACGGACGGTTCTCGCAAATCGACTGTGTTGGCCCGAGCTCGGGAGGGAAAGGCCTCTATGCGGGGCCCGCACAACGGAATGCCAAAAGGCCTAATAAAGTAGGAAAGCAATCTGTTTGTTTTCCGTGGAGAGAATGAGTTGCTGCAGCATAAGAAGTGGGGCGGGGGGGGTGGGGGGGGGCGGTTTAACGGAACATGATATCTGTGGTGGAGGGAGATACTGAACTCAACTCCAGATACCGAATCCAACTCGAATAATCCAGATAATACAGAAACCCCCGGCGGCCGCGTCGGGAGGAGGAGAAGTGTTCCGACGTGTTCCGCCGGAGCCACGTGGAATCTCCGGGAGGTCAGGGGGTCAAACACATCGTGTCCCGGATTCGTATACACCGGCCGGCCGGGGACGTGCGTACGTACGTGCGCGGCATGCCGGTCACGCATGACGCTACGAGTGTGTGTTTGGCGCACGGGTGCAGTCCAGCGGGCGAGATGATATACGTGTTGATATGCGTGCAGTGTGTGAGAACGAGAGAGAGAGAGCGAGAGCGAGAGAGAGAGAGAGAGAGAGAGTGATAGAAATAAAGGAAGAGCCATACAGAGTGAGATAGAGTGAAAGGGAGAGAGAGAGAGAGAGAGAGAGAGAGAGAGAGAGAGAGCGAGAGCGAGAGCGAGAGAGAGAGAGAAATCGAGAGAGCAAGAGAACAATGAATAGAGAGTGATAGAGACCAAGACATATGAAGAGAGAGAGAGACAAAGAAAGTAACAGAGAATGAGAGAAAGAAAGGAAGAGCCAATAGAGAGCGAAAGGAAGGGAGAGAGAGAGAGAGAGAGGGGGAGAGGGAGAGGGGAGGGGAGAGAGACGAGAGAGAGAGAGAAAGAGGAGAGAGAGAGAGAGAGAGAGAGAGAGAGAGAGGGAGAGAGAGAGAGAGAGAGAGAGAGAGAGAGAGAGAGAGAGAGAGAGAGAGACGAGAGGAGGAGGGGAGGGGGGGAGAGAGGAGGAAGACGGGGAGAGAGGAGTGAGGAGTGCACAGGTCCCGGGCCGTGTCGGTGTGCGAGGATGGTGTGATGTGCGTGTGTGCTCCAGTAATGACGCGTTGGGCCTGACACGCTAGGCGTCAGGTGCGGGAGCTGTCCGACCTCGGGAAGTCTCATCACTGTCACGTCATGTGGCTTGGAAACTTGCCGTGATGCGTGTCAGCCCTGTCTCTCCTACGTCACGGACCTCTGCGGGACACACACACAGGGCTAGTACGGAGCTTCACATCACACACAGCTCGATTGGCCTAGCGATTGGTGGTAAGAGCGAGCCACACAGGAGGCCCGCGACCTACTATATTCACCACGATGGAGAAACACACATGAGAGAGCATGACAGAGACACAAGTGAGGCAATGCACAATCCACATCAATCACCACAACACACATATGAATTGAAATGACATCAAGAGCACTAAGAACAGACAACACTGTTGTGTGTCAGATCATCACAATACAATCAGAACCATCACACGAGTCATTTACTGTATATCTCTCCTCCTTCTGACTCTCCCTCTCTCCTCTCTCTCTCTCTTCTCCTCCCCCTCCTCTCCCTCCCTCTCCTCTCCTCTCCTCTCCCCTCCCTCCCCTCCTCCCCTCTCCCCCCCCCACCTTGACTTGCTCAAACTCCTCGGCCTTGGACACGATGCTGAGGATGTCTCCATCGGTCCTCTGGGAGTTGAACAACTCGTTGAAGGTCTTCACGGAGGAGCGACAGAGCGGAAGAGAAGGAGAAGAAAAAGAAGGAGAAGAAAAAGAAGGAGAAGAAGGAGGAGAAGAAGGAGAAACAACACATGGATTCAGTCTTCCACTTGGATCAGAGACGCATCCCAGAAGAATCAAGTGGCGAGCAAATGTTGTGACAGTAGAAGGAGCAACAACACACACACACACACGCGGTAACAACCATCACTGTTCATCGGAGTGCATACTGGGACCCCGGCCTACCTGATACTGTATGGTATACTGGGACCCCGGCCTACCTGATACTGTATGGTATACTGGGACCCCCGGCCTACCTGATACTGTATGGTATACTGGGGACCCCCGGCCTACCTGATACTGTATGGTATACTGGGACCCCGGCCTACCTGATACTGTATGGTATACTGGGACCCCCTACCTGATACTGTATGGTATACGGGGACCCCCGGCCTACCTGATACTGTATGGTATACTGGGACCCCGGCCTACCTGATACTGTATGGTATACGGGGACCCCCGGCCTACCTGATACTGTATGGTATACTGGGACCCCGGCCTACCTGATACTGTATGGTATATGGGGAACCCCGGCCTACCTGATATTGTATGGTATATACTGGGACCCCGGCCTACCTGATACTGTATGGTATACGGGGACCCCCGGCCTACCTGATACTGTATGGTATACTGGGACCCCGGCCTACCTGATACTGTATGGTATACGGGGACCCCTGGCCTACCTGATACTTGGTATGGTTATACTGGGACCCCCGGTCTACCGTGATACTGTTATGGTATATACTGGGATCCCCGGTCTAACCTGATACTGTATGGTATACTGGGACCCCCCGACCTACCTGATTACTGTATGGGTATACTCGGGGACCCGGCCTACCTCGATGGTGTTGTAGCGGATGTAATAGTGGCTGGCCGTTGCGGGCCAGGTCTGTGGAGCCCAAAGTATCCGGTGCGCTCCTCATAGCGGATCATGCGGGCCTTGTCCAGCTTCCGGCCCGCCTCCACCACCAGCTCCCGCCTGTACATCAACAGGCCTGGGTCCATCTGAGACACGCACACCAGGCACGTCCAGGCACACACCACCACATACACATACACACACACACACACACACACACACACACACACACACACACACACAGAGCCAGGGATGGATGGAGGAGGGGGAACAGGTGGAGATTATCAGCATGGTACTCTTCAGATACTGGACATGATGATGAGGAGCAGGATGAATTGGTTCCCATTTTAAAAGAAAGTGGGCCAGACAGACACACTGGCAGCAGAATCCAGGCTCACTGACAGACCCAGACAAACACTGGCTGGCAGATGGAGGTCTGAAAGGTGGACCGGGAAAGACAGAGAGGGAGACAGGTAGACAGACAGAAAGACAGACAGAGAGACAAAGACAGACAGAAAGACAGACAGAGAGAAAGAGACAGGTAGACAGACAGCGGGCGATAGAGACAGACAGACAGACAGACAAACATGCAGCCAGACAGAAAGAGAGACAGAGATACAGAGATAGACAGCGATAGACAGACAGACAGGGCGACAGAGAGAGTCAGACAAAGAGACAGACAGAGAGACGGACAGGCAGAGCGACAGACAGGAACACAGAGAGACAGACAGACAGACAGCCAGACGGAGAGGCCTGCCGTGCGCCCAGACGCTGCGTCCATCCGGTTCCCCGCCGACCTCTGACCTGGTAGGCCTTGTGGTTGATCCCGTAGGCCAGCGGGTTGGCCCTCATGCGCACGTACAGGTAGGAGTAGCTCAGCCACTTCACCGCCTCGTCCACGTTGGTCACCGTGCCGAGGGCCACCTGGGAGACCACACAGTCACACTGAGCACTGCTGACAGCCAAGACAAGCCTCTGGCACCACCTAGTGGACTGGTGGGAACGGTGCAGTCTACACGGCCAATGTTTCCTATAGTCTACATTACAACGCAGCCGTCTGGAAAAACAGACCAAACCAAAGAAAATACCAAAAACCGAACAAAAACTTGATCCATTTCCGATTGGTTGTGGACACGCACACACACAGACACACACGCGCAATACTGAATTGAAAATGCAATTCAGTATTATGATCATCACTGTTATCATCAGTATTATTTTTGCCACTGCGATTAATGTTTGGAAGCAAAGACTGGCACACAGACAAGGAGACAGACGGAGAGCCAGACCTCCGCGTTGAGGTTGTCTGCCAGGCTGTTGAGGAACTGGCTCTCGATGGGGTTCTGCTGGGTGAGCAGCGTCAGGTAGTGGCTCAGCTTGTCGTGCGTGGTGATGATGGTGCCCTCGCCGTTCTTGTCGAACTGCGGCCGCCCGGCGCGCCCGAAGATCTGCATCACGTCCAGGATGCCCAGGTCCACCAGGGTGCCCCGCTTGGCGTCGTAGATCTGGGTGCCCTGCGTTACCGGGGGGACGAGAGGACCACACACACAGTCAGTGGGGGCACTCGATATGTGTGTGTGTGTGTGTGTTTGCGCGGCACTAAAGCAGAACGGAGATAATAACCCGGGCAGACAGACCCCCGGCGGCCTCACCTTGATGATGACGGCGTGCGCGGGCAGGTTGACGCCCCAGGCCAGCGTGGCGGTGCACACCAGCACCTTCACCAGGCCCTTGGAGAACATGCTCTCCATCAGGCTGCGGTCGGCGCGCAGCATGCCCGCGTGGTGGATCCCGAAGCCGTCGGGGAACATCTCCCGCATCTGCTTGTTCCTGGACCTCTGGACCTGGTGGTGGGCAACGAGAGGGTTCAGGTGAGGCAGGGGGGCTGCTGCTGCTGCTGCTCTGGTCTGGGAACCAACAGGTGAGGCCCCCACCTGACCGAGCAGAGAGAACTCTTTGTCTTGCTCAGGCTGAAGGATGAAGATGTGTCTGCCAGGCGGTTATCTCGTTTAGCGGGCGCTACGCGTGGCGTCCTACTCCCTCAGCGTGGCGCTCCGGGTGCAGCGGACTCGTTAAAAGACGCCCTATCGCTGTCGTCGGTTTAGTGAACGCGATGTGACAGAGTTGGCAGACTTTTACTCTCCGTGATTTGAAGAGATTTAGAGAGAAAAACTGGTAAACAGAGAGCTGTGTGCACAATAAGTAGCAAGGCGCGCACACACACACACACACACACACACACACGCACGCACACACGCACACACAGGGTTGGGCGATATGATCCATTTTTATAAAACCGTTAAAAGATCTCCCAGAACACCATGGTTTACGGTTCAACTGTCAAAAAAAGCAATTTGTATAACTAAGCGAGAGACCATCTTATAACGTCTGTTTTCAATGTGCCACAGGGTGGAAGCAATCGCCTGCAAATCACTTTCTTTTTCCCCACATCTTGTATCCCACATAATAAACCCATTAACAAATTCAGTATCAGGCTACTAGCCATGTTTGAGTAATAGACTAGTGATGAATTATGACCCGGCTATTCATAACTTTGTGTTCGTGGGCGAGGCTCGGCCTTTAAGCTGAAAATAGTTATTAAATCAGCATTTTATTCGGCTATCGGTAGCCTCAAACCGGGCGAGTTTGACCCACCGCAGTTTAGACCAGCGTTAGCTTAGTATTTCGTGTCTTAGTATTTCATATTATGCATGCACAGCGATGTATTTCCAGAAATAATTGTATATCTTACTTATTCGCGTTCACCGTACCTGCTTTTTAAGGTTGTTGAGTAACAACTAATCCTCCAGCACTTGATACCTCGCCTTCATCAATATTCATGCAGCCTGAGCATTAGAAATATAAATATCGACCATAGAGCCATAAAGATAGAGCTAATGATAGGGGAAAGAAAAATAACCAGGCTATTCGATCTGGCATTCAATTGCGGCGGTAAAGTCTACAAATCGAACTCAATGTACACTAAAGGTCATTCATTAATTGGACCTTTATTCCCACACTCTCGGTTTATTACGAGAGTTATTCTACTCTGAACGTCTGCTCACGGATCGTAGACGTTTGCGGTCTCGCGGTGGTTGCACTAGCTGCCAATCTAGCACCTTGACTATCATAGCTTAGTGCCTATGAAGCACATCCCACTGATTGGCTGACTTCAGATCAGATTCTCAAGCCTCCAATGCCATCAAGCAGACAGGAAACAGGACCCGAGGGCAGCGGTGAAATGCTTATAACGAGAGACGTCATTTGAGATGGTATTGATATGGAGTCGTCATCATTTTATACAATCGTGATATCGGAAAAATACACACACTCTGTGAGTAAGCATTGAGATGTGGGCAGGGCTGGGAGTGGGGGTCACGACCTTCGTCCGTATCGTAAAGGTTCCATCATCACAGAACTTTATCTCTCCGTTTGTGGGCGTCTAGATGGAGGTCAGAGTTCACCGGGTCTCTGCAACGGTGATGGAAAGCCCATCGCCTCAAGCAGTGTGCATGTAGGTGTTCGTGTAGATGTGTGTGTGTGTGTGTGTGTGTACATGTGCGTGTGTGTACGTGTCGGCATGTGTGTGTGTGTGTGTGCATATTTGTGTGTGTGTGTGCATATTTGTGTGTGTGTGTGCATATTTGTGTGTGTGTGTGTGTACGCGCTTGTGCGTGTATGTGTGCATGCACAAATGTGTGTGTGTGTGTGTGTGTGTGTGTGTGTGTTTGATCGCCGCAGGCAGCAGAGATCTTCAAACCAAAGTGTGAGGTCGTTTGGGAGCAGGGCTGTGTTAGATAGCTCCGTATATTTAAACAGGGTTCACGTTTGGTCGTTAAAGATGATGAAGAACACGTGCGAACCTCATCAGACGTTTGCACAAACAATCAGATCATGGGCCTACTCGTAGCTTAGGTATTATGTCGTTATTATAGTCACAGGAACCTTAATCAGAGGTACAAGGCAGTACCCATGCTAATCCCACCACAAACAAAGGTATTTAAATACATTTTGATTGTGATTTACTGCTACAAATTTCTCATCCATCTTATTAATAAGAAAAGACTGGTTCACATAATTGTATTTGTATAATTACACACTGTTTGAAAGCCCCATCACTCTGCGTCGTTCATCATGCTCTTCATCATCTGCGGGTTAAAATTAGGAAACGCTTTATCTGTGTGGCACGTTTTGTCACAAGAGTCAGCAGGGATATTTTTAGATGCGGAGAAAATTGTCTGAATATTATAAGAGTAGATTGTCTTAGTAAGTAGTAAAAGTTATGGGGGCGGGTGTATATCTGTGTGTGTGTGTGCGCGATTGGAGAATCTCTTGACACTTTCGGCAATAATAGGTTCTGCATTGAGCCCTGGTGGTGATGGACAGGTGGTTGTGATGGATCTCTGTATGGGGGGGACGGACGGCTCTATCCTGTCCCCGAGATCGTCCCCGGCTACCCTGGGCTCAGCCGGGGACGTCTGGAGGTGGCGGGGCCCCTAATGAGGCCTGATCAGGAGCTTAGGGTCCTGCCAGCTTCAATTGCGGGGACGCCAGTGCACACATCGGCCTGGGCTCGCCTCGGAGGCCCGGGAGCCAGGCCGTTAACGCGCTGTGACACCTCAAAGCAACCGGGCTGCAGCCCTCGCATTCTAAACGCCCAGACAGAGTCCCCGCCCAGCCGCGCTGGAGGGTGTAGATAAGAGGTGGAGGCGGGTGGAGGAGAATGTCCCGGCGCTCCTCAGGAACCCGCTCCTCATGTTCTATATCTATATCCATATTCAGACAGAACGAGAACGGAGATCATCAAACCATCACACCACATCACATCATCCACGGGGAGGTGTCCCGATGAATACGTTATTTTGCTAATCTTTGACTGTCTAATGAATGTCTTCAGTCTACACAGGAGATCTGGATAGATATATATATATATATATATATATATACAAACATACATACATATATGAGCCAGGTGGAGGCACCAAAGTGTGAAATCCTGGGAGTAAGGTAATGCAATGATGGAGATCGAAAGGCATAGCCCCACCCACCCTCCACCCCCCCCCCCCCCCCCCCTGCCCTCCGGCAAAAAGTTACCCAGGATCTGAATCATTCATGGCCTCACCGTGGCAGAGTCATTACTGAGCCTGTTTCATGGAATAAATGATAGATGAAGGATAAAGGAGAAGCCATGAAGGATACATGAGATGTCTTCTGTGAGGTGGAAGAACAGAGGCACGCTGAAGACCATTTAGACTCGGCGCATATTGAAACACAGCACTGGTGGAGGCACCGATACTCAGATACACGGTTCACTTGCATGCAATCAATGCTGCCTGATGGGATGCCAGTTATGATATGTCGATGATATGTTATATGTACTTCAGTATATATATATGTATCAGTATATATACAGTATGTATACATACTGATGCAGAACTAGTGTCTTCTCTGCACAGTAATGTTCAAATCCAACAAACCAATATAGTTTTTGTGT
>PIJE02001709.1:54764-74764 GCA_002895965.2 Coryphaenoides rupestris
GTGTTAGATAGCTCCGTATATTTAAACAGGGTTCACGTTTGGTCGTTAAAGATGATGAAGAACACGTGCGAACCTCATCAGACGTTTGCACAAACAATCAGATCATGGGCCTACTCGTAGCTTAGGTATTAGGTCGTTATTATAGTCACAGGAACCTTAATCAGAGGTACAAGGCAGTACCCATGCTAATCCCACCACAAACAAAGGTATTTAAATACATTTTGATTGTGATTTACTGCTACAAATTTCTCATCCATCTTATTAATAAGAAAAGACTGGTTCACATAATTGTATTTGTATAATTACACAAAAACTATATTGGTTTGTTGGGATTTGAACATTACTGTGCAGAGAAGACACTAGTTCTGCATCGGTATGTATACATACTGTATATATACTGATACATATATATATATACTGAAGTACATATAACATATCATCGTACATATCATGACTGGCATCCCATCAGGCAGCATTGATTGCATGCAAGTGAACCGTGCATCTGAGTATCTGTGCCTCCACCAGGGCTGTGTTTCAATATGCGCCGAGTCTAAATGGTCTTCAGTGTGCCTCTGTTCTTCCACCTCACAGAAGACCATCTCATGTATCCTTCATGGCTTCTCCTTTATCCTTCATCTATCATTTATTCCATGAAACAGGCTTCAGTAATGACTCTGCCACGGTGAGGCCATGAATGATTCAGATCCTGGGTAACTTTTTTACCGGAGGGCAGGTGGTGGGTGGGGGCTATGCCTTTCGATATCCATCATTGCATTACCTTACCTCCCAGGAGTTTCACACTTTGGTGCCTCCACCTGGCTCATATATGTATGTATGTATGTATATATATATATATATATATCTATCCAGATCTCCTGTGTAGACTGAAGACATTCATTAGACAGTCAAAGATTAGCAAAATAACGTATTCATCGGGACACCTCCCCGTGGATGATGTGATGTGGTGTGATGGTTTGATGATCTCCGTTCTCGTTCTGTCTGACGCGGTGCACATCTAGAATATGGATATAGATATAGAACATGAGGAGCGGGTTCCTGAGGAGCGCCGGGAGATTCTCCTCCACCCGCCTCCACCTAACCATCACACACACACACACACACGCACACACACACACACGCACACACACACACACACACACACACACACGCACGCGCACACGCACACACACACACACACGCGCGCGCAGTGGAATCACATCTTTCCCACTCGCTCTAATTGTGTGTCTCCCTCCTCCTCCGCTCGCTCCATAGGTGTCTTGGCGTGAGCCGGCGTCAAGATGTGGCATGAAGCTAAAGCAGATGAATAAATAAATGAATACATAAGCAGCACTCGTCACACTATGAAACCCAATATGGCGGCGTATTGTGAGAAGACTCTCTGAGTATTAATCTGTCAGCGACCACCGCGGTGCCGGGAACTGGGTGGGTGGGTCAGTGGGTGGGTCTGGTGGGTGGGTCTGGTGGGTGGTGGGAGGGCGGAAGGTGAGGCAGGCGCGAAACGGACGTGAGATCAGTTTTTTAATGCACAACAAGGAGGTGCTGTGATGAGCCAACTCGCCGCCCCAGGAGGGGGTCGAGGAGCCTCGCCGCCGGTTGCTTGCTGAGGCTCATTTTCCGCCGAGATGGACCATCCACTACCCCCCCTCCCCCGCGGCCCCCCCCCCCCCCCCCAATCATTTAGTTTACGGCTTCCCGTTTGGTGGCTCCCACCTCAACTAAAGAGGTGCCTGACCTCAATTTCACTTAGCTCTATACCTCCAGTTCACTCTTCCACCCCCCGTTTATGAATATCATAAATAAAAGCTCAGAGACAAAACAAGAGAATTTTGCGGCGGTACAAAGCCAGCGCTGCAAAGTAAAGTTGAAGAAAGAAAGAAAGAGAAAGAATTTCACGGGAAAGCCATACGTTTGAAGCCGTATTATTATTATTATTATTATTATTATTATCCACAGGCCTAGTTAGTCTGTGTACGCGCGCGATGCAGCGGTGGAGTAATTCACGATGTGTACACAATGCCGCTTGATGTGGAAACACCTTCCACCGACACGGAGCGCCGTGTTCCTACCGCTCAGCGTTGTGATCTCGGCTCCCTGGCATCACAAGCTGCACCACCGCGCCTGGTTAGCGCGTGTAAGCGGGCGCTGCCAGGAAGTAGACCTGTTGCATGATGTAGATTATGATGTTTAGGTGGTGCTGGGGATACTGTGTTGTGGTGTGTGTGTGTGTGTGTGTGTGTGTGTTGTGTGAGTGTCAGTGAGTGAGTGAGTGAGAGACAGAGGCAGAGGGAGAGAGAGAGTGCAAGAGAGACAGAGAGCGAGAGAGAGAATGTGTGTGTGTGCATGTGTGAGTATGTGTGTGTGTGTGTGTGTGTGAGAGTGTGTGTGAGACGATGTGAGTGAGTGACGGAGTGATGCAGTAAGTGAGTGAGTGAGTGGGGGGGTGTGTGCACAAGTGTGTACGTGTGTGTGTGTGCGTGTGTGCGTGTACGCCACCTGCTTGTCACACTGGCCGTACTCGGGGCCGTGGTCGGGCTGGAAGAAGGACGCCTCCCCGCGGTTCTTGGCCATCTCGATCAGAGCCATGGCGGTCCGCACCGTGGCGTTCCGGGCGTGGACGAACACCATCACCTGGGAGACGCCGGGGTGGACAGCAACACACACACATCATCATCATCATCGTCATCATCAGTTACCATAGCGATACCATAACAGGCTCAGGAGAGAAGGAAGAAGACAAGACTAGGATAGCGCTGTCTCCAGGGTAACGAGCGGGGATTAAACATCGGGGAGACAACACTGGAATATCCGTTCCAAATGAAACGGGAACGTTTTCGCCGGTGGACCTTCCGTGGGGAGGCATCGGGGCCCCCAGCCTCTCCTGTGTGGGACTATGCAGGAGAAAGTAAGCCATGTACAGTATATATTTTGGTTCCCTGCTTCCCCCCCCCAACGCCTCGGAGGTTCAGTAATTTATATTACCTTGAAGTTGGCGTGAGGCTATAGTGGGACGGGAGCTTTAGATGAGGAAGTGTACGCACTTCCCCGCAAGCCTTCCGCACGTCGCGCGTACGACCACCTCGCTGGATATTATAGAAGAAACGAATTGTATCCCGAGCACATATTTGTTTAAGGCGATTCGCACACATTTCACGGCGTTCCATAAATATGTCCGCATTCCAAAATATGTGCTTTCCATCGGTACAAATCTTGAAATGGACACCACCTTGTGAAGAGGACAACAGAGGAGCCGATGTAATCGGAGAATTATGACCTTTCGGCTGCCAGCAGCTCATAAACCACGCCGACCTTTTGTCCTTCTGCCGGCGTTCCCCCTGCAGAATGTCCTGCTTTTCCGCTCGCCAGACTTGTACTCTCATCGTACGTAATCGTGCGGTTTTAGTTACATCAACATTTGACGTAGCATTTCTCGTTAATGTGGCGACGAGGAGGCTGTATTCACCCGGACACTCGGGTTGTCGATGGTCACCTGTGCCGGCGACCAGATATATACAGCGCATGCATTAGCCCCGCCTCCACCCCCCATGCAAATCCACCGTCTTAAAATGCACCGTGGCTCAGAACGGTGTCCTTACAAAGATAATGATGAAGAGAATTAATTTACATTTACATAAATTATACATCTGCCTTCGCCCGCAATAATCCTAATCCAGTTAAGCAGCCGCACGCCGTTGGGATCCCACCGCGGCCGTGCGAGTGTATCGCCGTGGTTACCACACCCACATCGCGTCACGTGGGCGTACGAGAACACGAGACTTCCCAGGTTTGGTAAATGACCGTTCGTTTCTTTTGCCCGTTTGCATAAACACCCTGGCCTTTTCAGCTGCGGGTGGATTGACAAAAAGGTCA
This sequence comes from Coryphaenoides rupestris, assembly GCA_002895965.2. Lineage (NCBI taxonomy): Eukaryota > Metazoa > Chordata > Actinopteri > Gadiformes > Macrouridae > Coryphaenoides > Coryphaenoides rupestris. The sequence goes on from PIJE02001709.1 coordinate 58,653, forward strand.
CCGCGTCTTACTGAAGAAAAAGAAAATGGCATAATTCTGTCGTACTCCGGCAGGATGTGACCAATTATCGCGTGGTACATTTCTCAGCCTTGTTGACTGCGCGTCTTGACCCCCTATGCCAGCCCCGGGGGCGTGGCCTGCCAGCCCGGGGGGGGGCGGGGCCTCGCCTGGCACACGCCTGGCACCTGGAGGGAGGGAGAGAGAGCGCGCGCCGCAGCGAACCTTATTGTGTTTTATCAGCATCGCTGCGCCGCGTGGAAGAAGGATCGGCCATGCTAACCGGCGGGCTTCTGAGCTTATTAAAGTTCAGTGTGCCGGTCTGCTTCTCCAGCAGGGGGGGGCACGGGGGAGGAGGACGAGGAGGGTGAGGAGGGTGAGGCAGGACGGGGGGGAGGAGGAGGAGTAGGGGAATATGGAGGAGGCAAAAAAAGTAATAAAGAAAATTGTATCCATCACCTCCTCCCGGATAAAATTCATATATGTCACATCTGCTGTTGACAATTTAATATGAAGTCAGATGATACGCCTCGGATGGGTTTTCAGGCCCTAACGACCACACAGCCATAGCTCCGGAGCAGATCCGCCCTCGTCTAGCTTACAGAAGACCGAGGGCGCTGGAGGTTGCGCTGCGATGGGGATGACACATGACAGCTCACAGACAGCTCCTCGCCTCCCCGTAAACGTATCGGCACGTTTGTGAGGAAAGTGGAAAGATAGCATGTCTACCACGCTGTCTGTGTGTGTTTGTGTGTGCGTGTTTGTGTGTGTCAACACCCGTGCAACAAAACGGTGCAGACGCGATAAGCACGCTCAGTGGGGAGCTGCAACACATTGAGCAGATGGAAGCTAAATGGGAACGGGCTGAATCCACAGCCCTGATGTCTCCCATAGGTACCTGGGAGCCACTGGAGTGGATGCAGGGGGGGGAGGGGAGGAATGCTACAAGAGAGAGGGAGAGGAGGAGGAGGAGGAGGAGGAGGAGGAGGAGGAGATGTGTTGGACGTGATAAGGCGCTGGAGTTTAGATAGCAGGTGCTCCGAAACCCAAAGGAGTTGGCAAGAATGTTTTTCCCAAGATATGGTCGGAGTCATATATACAAATGATACAAATAAAGTGTACTGAAGTATTTTCAAGAGACGCACACAGTATGTCTCGTCGTGGTACTGGAGTTCTGCACTGTGCTGTTACAGCTTAGATGCACCATAACGAGAACTGATTTATTGCATTCTAGACGGCCATGAAGATGGAAGTGAATACGGTACTGAGAGTCAAGTCGGGCCCTGGGATCTTCATTGGCGGTGTAGGAAGTGTTGTGGGAGCTGAGATGATGGTTGTAGTCTCGGTTAAATTATGCAGGGGAGTACGGTTCATATGATTGGTGGCCAATTTGCAACACCGTTTTTATTTTATTTTTTATCACAGTATGAATACAGGATCCCCATGCTTGCCAACATTGGTGGATTTTTTCCATTTCAACTTTGCATAACGTGCGCACAGGTTTATAGACAAGAGACGGGTGTTAGATACAACAGGACAGAGAAACAAGACAGATGACACAAAGGAGGACCCACACAAAGGAAGACAAGGAGAATCACGTGCGGTGGTTAGCTGAACACGAGCTAACCCGCGCTCACGTCACCTGACCAGCAATCTCAGGTACTGCTCACCTGATGTCCTCCTCTGACCTGCACCAACACCTTGTCGTAGCACACTTCCTCCATGTCGTGGAGCTGCTGAATCTAGATGAGAACAGAGCAACGCATCACAACGTCAACACCAGTCAACGCCGCCGGTCAGAATACCGCCATGCTTACCAGCGAGGGCGGAGCAACAAATCAATATTATCGTTCGTCGTCTTTGAGCGTTATTGCATCGCCATGCAATTAAGAAATGGACTCATTGTGATACGCAATTGCAGAGTCTAAATGAATTACGATGAGAAGATCATAAAATTATCTTCTTAAATAGGTTTGAAATGTCAGAGAGAAAAGAAACTAGTTTTAGTCAGATACCATACTTTAATATATACTTCAATATAATGACCCTCAGTTAGATGGTATAGAACAGACACTATCCACACAAGCACATCATGATATGTCTCGATATTGTGTCAAATCAGATTGTTCCATATCGCCCAGCTCCTACCAGCACGCCGCCATGCCCACCACACCTCGTAAGCTACGGCCACCTCACCTTGCTGGTGGACTTGACTCCGACGAAGGTCTGGACGAGGGGCACGGGTCTGAAGCGGCCGTCGAAGAAGAAGAGGCCGATGAAGGGGTTGACGTGGAGGAAGGTGGCCACGTCCAGGTAGTTGGGCAGCGTGGCGGACAGCCCCAGGATCCGGATCATGCTCTGCGTGGACTCCACCTGCAGTCACGCGGAGACACACACGCAGACCCTCAGAGCCTCGCAGGGCTGGGTGGTGTTCCTCCACCGCGGCGGGGGGGACCGGGGCACTGCTGGGCCGCACCACGACTCGTCACATGGGGACTGCTGAAGCATGCTCTTCTTGTTTGTTCACATCGGTCAACCAGACCACGGAAGTCACAGTCATTTACATTTAGGGCATTTGGCAGACGCTTTTATCAGACAGCAATATATCTCTGTGGTGCATAAAGATAAGAACAGAGCAGGTTTGGAGCATTCATAATTGCGAGGCTAATAGAACGAGTTTCATAATTGCTAAGTTGCCTGCATAATAGCGGAGATAAGAGCAGAAGTGCCGTGCTGAGTGCATTACCAAACATCTAAGAACACACAATATGCTAAACAATGCTAAGTACTATTAATAATGCCAAGACGTAGTTGGTGCTAGGGTTAGGAGCGGGAAGGCGGAGGGGCGGGGGTTATGTTAACCACTGTCACTGATTGAAAAGTGACATGAATGTTCATTTGACTGTACGTATTCCATACTTATCTATGGCTCAGTGGCTCCCAGAGGCGAGAGAGTGGGGCACCACGGGACCCGTTTACCTGATACCCCCGTGAGGTGGTGGTGTGTATCCACACAAAACACCATCTGTGTGTGTGTGTGTGTGTGTGTGTGTGTGTGTGTGTGTGTGTGTGTGTGTGTGTGTGTGTGTGTGTGTGTGTGTGTGTGTGTGTGTGTGTACAAGCAGACAAGATTACACGAAGAATTCAATCGATATATAAAAATGTGTTTCGTCGATAGTTTGGATGAAATTGTGTTGCTTCGTTATCCTCTGATTGTTATCCTCTGATATCCTCTGCAGAATACACCTCTGGTATTTGTATTTAAAGATAGTGACGGAGTGGCATTTTTATATGGAGATAAAAAGATACCAAATAAAATAGAAGCATGCGTGCAGATGGTAAAACATGTGCTTGTGTGTGCATACGTGTGCACAACATACCATGTATGTGACCTGCTAGAGTCTGGGTCTGCACGACTTAAAATAATCCACTGGATAAGACAGCCAAACAAAGTGAAAAGGGAAACTAAATAAAAAGTGTGTACATATATATATAAATATATATGTGTGTGTGTGTGTGTGTGTGTGTGTGTGTGTGTGAGAGCGAGTGTGTGTGTGGCCTCTATCTGTGCGGTGCCTGCTGTGCATGTGACAGAGAAGATTGGTAAGGCCTTTAATGTGATGCAGTACCTGTCAAACCCTCCCCATCAAGATAAGGCCCGAGCCCTCCCTCCCTGCAGGCGGGGCTTAACGTCCACTTAGCCCCGCCCAGCCTCTGCTCCACTGCGTACTGCAGAGGCACATATAACCCGTCACAGACAAAAGAGCCGGTCCACGTTTTCACAATACGTCCGTGATTGTATTGAGCCAGCGAGGTGAAACCCACTGAAGAAATCGTGACCGCATACAGCTGCTAATAAAACCCCTGCATTTTCACCACAGAGAGAGAGAGAGAGAGCTCTTCCAGAGAGCCAAGCATTAAGGTGTCTAACTGGTTCAATTTAGAAACATTTGCGTAAAGAGGGGGGTAAATAGAATCTGATTTAACAGGGATTTCCATATTCATGTGTCTTAAAGACGCACGGGGCCCTGACGCGTCTTCTGGAGCGAAGAACACCATTCCTCTCGGCGCAGTCAATTACGGCGGCCTGTCAGGTGTGCCGGTAATTGAACGGAGGGCGATGGAGGCGGCAGTGGAGCTCAGACCCCCAGCGTCGGGGCTCGGGGGGGCTCGGGGGGGGGTGGATTCCATGGTAACGATGGAGAGGGGGGGGTGGCGGGTAAAGTGTGTGTGTGTGTGTGTGAGGGGGAAGGGGGCGGTTGGGTCTGGGCAGGGCAGGGCAATCCGTCATCTCCCTGTTCACCCGCCAATTGCGTGGAACATTTTGACTTTGTTCGAATAAGCCAGCATATTTCTTACTTCTCTCTTGTGTTATCCGCCCTCCTATTTAACGCATTTTTCCCCCCGCGGACGCCATTGTGGTGACGGCCCTGTCGGGAGGGGGCGTGGGGGGGGGGGGGGGGGGGGGCAGGGCGGTATCCATCTCACAAAGTGTGCACGACACGGAGAGATGGATGAACAGCAGCTCAACGTGCTCCGCGGTGGATGGCGCCGCGGAGCTGAGTGCACCTTTATGTGCGCGAGAGACGACGACGCCGCCGCGACGATCCGACGGAGGGAGGACATCCTTACATTCCCTCGAACAAAAATGGTCTTTAAGAGCAAGAAAGTAAAGCAATGTATGAGACGTAAAAGTGTGGCGGTCGGGTGGCTGAATACTGAAGGCAGCAGGCAGCCACCTACCTGGTCCACTGTCTGCCTCCTGCATCCAGATATCACACCTGCTGGCTTTAGGCTCATGTTAGTTTTACTTTACTGAAGCTTACGGTTTGTGTGTGTGTGTGTGTGTGTGCGTGCGTGTGTGTGTGTGTGTGTGCAAGTCTGTGTGCGTGCATGCGTGTGTGTGTGTGTGTGCGTGGGATGCTTGTGTGTCTGTTTTTCCCCCTTTCCCGCCGCAAATATTTTATTGATAAGCCAACTCATATTTTATATTTCCGGAGGCTACAATCTTGCTTAAGGCGAGCTGTCAATAATTGAAAACATCTAAAAGATTTCCTTTCAAATGTATGGGCTTTGCAGCAAACTGTCCCCCCCCCCCGCGTGAACACACGTACACAGAGCTACACAGCCAGGCAGAGGGTGAAGCTGTATTACGGCCAAAAAAGAGAGACATTTGAAGTTTGTCTGGGTCTAGACCAGCGGTGATGTTTGTGCATTGTGTCATGGGAAATGACAATATGTACCCAATTTACAATCCCAACAAGCCTGACAATCTCAAAATGCCTTTGCGTTCTTCTCAATGCTTTGTTTCCTCAGGTATCTCCATCCGTCTCGCTGTATAAGGTCAGGGGGTAGCTAGCGGCTTGCAGACAACGCTGCTATCCACACAGCACTCTATTCATGTTTAGAAATTGTCGACCTCTTATCAAAAAGCGGCTTTGTAAACTTTGCATAGTTTGGATGATATTGTGTTGCCTCGTGAACTTGTTATCCTCCGATTCTGCAGAATACACGTCTAGTATTTGTATTTTAAAGATAGTGGCAATTTTATGGAGATTTGAAGAGGCTGAAGAATTCATGGAGAACAGAAGAGACACGTCGGTCGGTGATTGCCAATTATAAATCGCACAACTGAAAAACTGGCATTAGTCTCAAAACGTCTCAGAATTGTCTCAAAACTAATTGAAATGAATCATTGAATCCAAGCCTGCAACGTGATCCACAAATGCAGCTTCACAAGCTACTTTAAGATTTGAGATTTATTGAAACTGGACCTGCGTATGGACTTAGGAAATATACTATTATATCAGTATACATATATAATATTTTAGGTATTTGTGTAAAATATAAAACGTGGACTCATAAATATGTATGCATTTGTCAAAAAATCATTGCACATTGAGTAAAACAATGTCAATTTACACGCTATTATAAATGTGCAAATTTTTTAATTCACTTTCACTCGAGTTGTCAAGTGTTCCTCTGACAAGTTAGTGTGCAGTACGGGTGGGTGGGATGGATGGGATGGATGGATGAGTGGGGGATGAATGGGACGGGTGGGATGAGTGGAGGACGGATGAGTGGGGGATGGACCGCGACGACCGTGGTTCCTCCAGAGCCCGTGTTTCTGCAGCGGAGCCCTTCAGGGGTGACGCTCTCGTGGGAGCGGGAAGGCACACAAAGTGCCCAGTCAGCCCTCCCCCAGTCAGAGCAGTTAAAGCTGCAGATAAAGAGGCCGTGAACCGAGTAAACAGCGGTCACGTGGAGAGGCCGCTTTTCAATTACCTCGCGGTTAACCCCTGAGGAGAGTTCCCCATCACAGAATACAAATAAATAAATAAATACCAATGGTCCAACAGTCACCCCGCCCTGCACCCCCCACCGTCTTTATCTACTCTTTCAGCACCTCTTCTTGTCCTCCCTTAGGAATTGGAGAGTTTTTCTTCATAATAGTCTTTATTTTATTTTTTAACTCTCCCATGGTCTGTGCTTATCTTCCTGTATTTCTCTCCTCCCTCTCGTAGCAGGAAGTGGAAAAGTTTGGGTCTGATCCTAGCCTGCTATGTGCTCTGGGCTATCGGTGGCTGGAGTCACACACACTCTGTCTTTTAGCCCATATCTGGGTTTGCGGACCAAAGTAGCTGTCTTCGTCCCTTCGTTGTCTGTTCAATCAATGTATTAATATTCTACAAACGTAGTAATTGAGCTAGCCTAATATTCGGTTTTTTTAACTGAAATAAAAAGCACATTTGTATCTCGGAGCGATATCAGATTCAGCAGCTAGATAATATTTCAGTATCGGCACCGTATGGGGAAAAAACTCAAAAGTAAACTATCGTGCCACACGAGTCCAAATGTAATCCTGACCCTGTCGTACTCCCGTGACTCAGCCACCATGTTTTTTTAAAATTCTTCACGGGAGATTAAAAAAGTCCCGTCCCCCATGCTACCCTGCTTGGGGACGGGCGGCTTTGCTTTGTGTCCCCGCACGCCGCTGTCCTCCCTGTTTATCAACTTCCTCCTCTGTGGGATTGACACCTGACAGAGGCTCATCAGGGAGCGCCCAACGCTCCGGAGCGCCGGAACACTCTGGAGGCGCCCCCCCTCCCCACATCTCTTTGCCGGGTTTGAATTTGCATAATCACTCTAATATCCCAAATGTCCGGGCGGATTCCTGCACCGGGACCTGTCACTCATCATCAGGAGAAATCAGCCTTGCAGACGGTGGCAGTGAGACACACCGCTAACCTCTCTCTCTACCCTCGCTCTCGCTCACTCCATCTCTCTCTCTCTCCCTCTCTCTCTCTCTCTCCATCTCTCGCCCCCAACACAGTAGATTGGAGATGGCAAACTGCAGACTGCAGGTATAGAGGCGCGGAGCAGAGTTAAGTGGTCGTAAACGGTGCGATAATAGACCACTGCAAATGTTTATCAGGGCTGGGGTTGGCACAACACAATAACCACAATATGGCCACAATACCCGGAATATATATATGCATTACTATATGATTCCATTCGAAATATGGTCAATTTGATTTTATTGTGCAACACATAGGCTATCACATTCCACAATTAACATGTTTTTTGATATCGATGCTTTTGTTCTCGTTTTATATTCCGGCGATTCTCCTCAATGGATTTCCAGAGCACGAGTTACTGGTTTGAAAGCGTGGAAGGCCCGGTAGTTTGCTGTTAGCTTTTTAAGAGGAAACTTAAGAGTCCTGTGTTTTCCGCTAAGTGCGTGCTGTGAGTCAATAGACACCGCTCTCTGGGGCGATATGAGTCAATAACGTTGTTTAGACCCGCTCTCTGGGTTTCTGACTTTTCTTACTGACGGATCTCGCTTATTGATTCTGAATTACTTTTGAGGCAAGTTCAATTTAGTGGCAGTGAATAGAACTAAAGAAAAGAGAAATAGCTGTGTAGGAAACGCATACACCTTGTAGAGAGAGAGAGAGAGAGAGAGAGGGAGAGAGAGAGAGACAGAGAGAGAGGGGGGGGGAGAGAGAGAGGGAGAGAGAGAGAGAGAGAGGGAGAGAGAGGAGAAAGAGAGAGAGAAAGAGCCTTCATAGTATAGCCTCACCTACAAGACTGTATATACATGATTACATTTGTACACATGTGTAAGTCACTTTGGATAAAAGCGTCCGAATGCCCTAATTTTAAATGGAAATGGAAATATTGCATACATTACAAATGATGCATCTGTATGTTATTTAACTTTTTGTGCTTTGGCAATGTAAATGTACATTTCCCATGCAAATAAAGCCCTTTGAATCTTGAGAGAGACAGAGAGAGAGAGAGAGAAATCAGCGAGACAGAGAGAGAGAGAGAACATAGAAAGCCAGAGAGAGCTAGCGAGACAGAGTGAGAGTAAGAGAGACATGAAGAGAGAGAGTGAGAGAGAGACAGAGACAGAGACAGCGAGAGAGAGTGAGACAGACAGAGACAGCGAGAGAGAGAGAGCGAGAGCTAGAGACAGAGTGAGAGAGCTAGAGTAGATAGACAGAGAGATAGAGAGCAAGAGTGCAAGAGAGCTAGAGAGAGACAGGGAGAGAGATAGACAGAGAGCGAGAGAGAGAGAGAGAGAGAGAGGGAGAGAGAGAGAGAGAGAGAGAGAGAGCGAGCATCGGTACGGCAGACAGACAGGCCCTGGTGGACGCAGCCAACGGGGGCCTCACCTGTCTGATGGTGCGGGCCACCAGGCTCTCCAGGACGGGCCCTCGGTCCTCGTGGAGCAGGTGCACCTCGTCCAGGATGAGCAGCTTCACGATCTGGGACAGCGCCACGTCCCCCACGGACTTCCTGGTCACCACGTCCCACTTCTCCGGGGTGGTCACCAGCATCTGCACCACAACAACAACAACAACAACAACAACAAACATCAGCAACAACACGGGGCCCTCAAACTCACTCCACTGACGAGGCCAAACTATACACACATTTAGAAACATTCGTTTGGAAAATACATTGAGCAGAACGCGCTTCCCTTGGACCGCATCGCTAACGTGGTCACGGCTTGTCGGCTAGTTTAGCATCGTAAACGCTCAGCTCGTTCCCAGACATGGCTTGGCGACACACAGAGCGGGCCAGACCTGACGAGTGGATCACCAAGAAGACGATCGAGTCATTTTCCATCGCGTTTCTTAATATAAAGGATCATGAATAATTCCCAGCGGTTATCACTTCTAAACCCGACGTAGACGGTTTGAATCCACCGTACGGCCCACACACCAAAGCACGACCGCTTTGCGTTAATTATGAGACAGTTAGTGTACTGGGCTCGATAAAAAGAAGAAAGATACAACGATTCTTAAGATTAGATTTGATTCAATGAGATTGCGCTTTATTAACTCCCACTGGGAAATTGCATTACTGCCCCAGCAGAGCGGTAACAAGTCGATTTATAACGCCGTACACACACAGGATATCAAAACTGCATTCAACTGTCGGCTAAGTAGCTGTGGGAAAGTGCTCCCTCAGATTACAATAGCCGCAACAAAACATAAGCCAAATAAAAAAGAGTAAATAAAATACAAATAAATACGTCCAGAAGCCTTCTGTTGCAGAGTGTTTTGTATCGGGGCATTGAGGTGGAGTAGGTGCTGCCTTTAATATTTCAGTAATGTGCAGTAATGTGCAGTAATGCTCCGTTTGGTGAGGGGTTATGCACGCGGGAACACACTATGACTGAACATGCTTCATGACAGCACAATAACCAAATATAATAATAATCCCACATCTGAACTGAAGAACTCCTATTTCCAGACGTCATGCTATAAGGTATGCGCTCAAGGCTTTGGTCTCTGTTGCACTAGACAGGAGTTCCTTCCCTCCGACGCCACCGGGGGCAGTAATGGAGGGGCGGGGACCGCGTGATGCATTCTGACGCCACCGGGGGCAGTAATGGAGGGGCGGGGACCGCGTGATGCATTCTGACGCCACCGGGGGCAGTAATGGAGGGGCGGGGACCGCGTGATGCATTCTGACGCCACCGGGGGCAGTAATGGAGGGGCGGGGACCACGTGATGCCATTCCGACGCCACCTAGGGGGCAGTAATGGAGGGGCGGGGACCGCGTGATGCACTCTGACGCCACCGGGGGCAGTAATGGAGGGGGCGGGACCGTGTGATGCATTCCGACACCACCGGGGGCAGTAATGGAGGGGCGGGGACTGCGTGATGCATTCCGACACCACCGGGGGCAGTAATGGAGGGGCGGGGACCGTGTGATGCATTCCGACACCACCGGGGGCAGTAATGGAGGGGCGGGGACCGCGTGATGCATTCCGACACCACCGGGGGCAGTAATGTAGGGCGGGGACCGTGTGATGCATTCCGACGCCACCGGGGGCAGTAATGTAGGGCGGGGACCGTGTGATTCATGATCCAGGTCCTCCAGGGCCAGGCTGCTGCTGCTGCTGCTGCTGCCGCTGCCTACGGCTGAGTCTCATTTCCAATGCGTACGTGACCCACTGCAGCGCAGGGCCAGGGGCCGAGGGCCAGGGGCCGGGTGCCAGGGGCCGGGGTTGCCAGGATGACGGCAGACGACACGCCGAGCCAACGCCAAGCCCCGGAGTCTTACACGCAACCGTTTGTTGTCACTGCGGTTAATTAATAGACTCATCCTTGCTAGGTCATCTACAGTGTCTATTGTTGCCACACAATTACAACCAGCTTCTCTTTTTTTCTCTCCATCTCATAGAAAAATAGAACAATGCATAATTAATGGTGTGTGCGGAGGAGGGGGGCTTGTGGCTTAGCGGTGTCCCGGGGGGGGGGGGGGGGGAGAGGAGGGGGAGAGAGGGGGCGTGGCTCTCCGCACCCAGCGATGAGACAGGTGAGTCGGTGACAGGTGCAGGCTAATTACCAACCAGCTGTCTTCTCCATAACAACTTGGCGGTAACCGGGCCCGGCGGTTGGAAAAAGGAACCCTAATCTGGACGGACGGACGGACCGGACTGGACCCGGCCCAGGATAGCGGCGTGGCCTGCCAGCTACCCACGCGTTGTACAATGGTCCTGTCCGTGTGCTGTATCACTGCCCTTATCAGGAAGACATGTGATCAGTAATTAGCCCCGCACCTACTGCACCTGTAGGCTCGCCGAGTGCAGAGAGCCACGACCCCCCCCCCCTTCCCGTCAAGACAGCCCTAAACCGCCCGTCCCCCCACCGCAGCGGGTCAGCTGATGGGCAGCCCGGTCGGAGTGTGTGAAAATTCCCATCAAACACTTTGTGCGTGTGTGTAAAGAGCAGTTCATTAAATCCTCCCTAGTTTGCATTTATAATCAATCTCCGCAGCCAATGGAGACCAGCAGGGAGAGGCGGCGTCTGCTGCTAATTGGAGCTGCTGGTTAATCTAAATGGAAGCCCTGGCAAACAGCGCGGCGGCCAGAGTGCTTTCTTAATTACTGCACAAAACACACGCGAGGAGGCGCGCGGAAACACACCGATTGTTCGACTCCACTGTGTGCGGATATTAATTTCCCGTTTATTTTTCTCCCTCTTCTAATTGTTGTGTTCTTTTTCTGTTTCATCTGGCTTCCTCAAATACATTTCCCTTTGCTTTCTGTCGAGGGTGACATTTCAACCAGACCGAGATCGTATTAAAAGCTAAGAATATCACACCTAACAATGGAGAGAATAGAACGGCGGTTTTCAAGTCGTGCGTTTCCTCAATTTTGCTGAAAGCGCCGCGGTGGGTGTGTGTTTGAACGCACGCTAACCTGAGAAGGTGCTGATGAGTCGGACGCCATTTAGCGGCCACCCTGGCCCTCTCTGTGTGTGTGGTGGTGTGTGTGTGTGTGTGTGTGTGTGTGTGTGTGTGTGTGTGTGTGTGTGTGTGTGGTGGGCGGCTTGGGGGGGGGGGGGGGCTGGGGCTGGCGGTGACGTGTGCAGCCGTGCAGAACGCCGGCCCTGACAGGACTCCCAACCACAAGCACTTAACTCCTAATTACTCATGCTGCTGTCCGTGTGTCTGTCTGTCTCTCCCCTATAGCACACAGCGTGGTGCTCTCTCTCGCTCTCTCTGTCCATCTCTCCCTCTCTCTCTCCCTCTCTCCATGTCTCTCTCCGTCTCTCCCTCTCTGTCTCTCTCTCTGTCTCCCTCTCTGTCTGCCTCTCTCCATGACTCTCCCTCTCCCTCTCCGTCTCCCTCTCTCCATGTCTCTCTCGTTCTCTCTCCCTCTCTCTCTCTCTCTCTCTCTCTCTCTCTCCCCCTCTCTCTCTCTCTCTCCTTCTCTCTCTCTCTCAGATGCTTCTCTGTCTGTGTCTGTCTGTCTGTCTGGCTAGCATGTCTGTCTATCCCCGCAGAACTTCTTCCATTCCTTCAACTTCACCCCCCCCCTCCCCTCCCCTCCCCATCCTTTCTTGTCCAAAGAACGAGACAGAAAGTAGACGGAAGACAGGAAAGTCGGATTGTGCCAGAAAGAATGTCTCTCCCGCTCCCACTGCAATGCACACGACGATGCCAGAAGCTTCCGGAACCCCCCTTTTACTGTTGCCATGGTAACTATCGCCGGCCACGGAGGAGAGGAGGGTGTGGGTGGGAGGAGGAAGAGGCTGGTGAGAGGAGGGTGGTGGTGGTGGTGATGGCTACACGGGGGGGGGTGGTGTAAATGGTGTAGGCGTGGATGGAGGGGGGGGGGGGACTTGTTCACTCGATATGCAGCCAAAAAAACCTAAAACCCTCGACGATGGTTAAATCTGTGTGTGTGTGTGTGTGTGTGTGCGCGTGTGCATGTTGGTGTGTGTGTGTGTGTCTCTTTGTTAAGGGTTCACATAAAAAACATGAGGCATTTTGATAACTCGGTGACACAACATCTATAATTTCTCCCTGTATTTATGTTCTGTGTAATTCCAACGCGGCGGCGAGGATATTTTCCGAACCACCACTTTGCCAATTAGCCATGGCATGTTCTTTCACCTGTCATCTTGTCATCCTCCATAAACAAAGACATCGGCTGCAGCAAATTGTCCAATATGTCATTAATACACGAGTTAATCAGTCTGTATTTATAACACATTTACTTTTTGTGTGCACGTGGAACGCAGCGTTAAACTCCAATGCAGCGTTTAAACGATGAAACTTGTAAAAGGCATGTTTTGACAGCCAAGTGAACACGGGCAAGGTATCACGCGTGGACGATTAATCATCACGCTAATTAAATGGCACTAACATGCACTTTAAGGCGCCCAGTGTTACAAAACACGTCACAAAATCACGTTAGCCTCTCATCCTGCAGTGGCTCCACGTGAAGACACTTCCCTTCAACTCAGAATTTCCCTCTTTTAGGAGGACAATCCGCAATGAGATGAAGCAGATGAGAAACACTCCACAGATAGCGTGTATAATTCAGCGTTTCGAAACACATGGCGAACAATCGCTCATATAGCCGGTGCTCTCCCCTCTCCTCATCCCTCCACTTGATAGCAGCACCACCACTTTAAACTCATCCGCCCCACTAATTATCTTGGAAGCCCTTCTGAGTGTCTGTGTGAACTCCTCATTCACACTGGCATGACTGGTATCAGTCTGATCCTTTAGCTGGGAAATACAAATATAAAAAAGGAATCATGCTGAATTTGCAATCCATTCCCATCCCATCAGCGGCTCTCGCTGAGGCGTGTTTGGTTAAGGCCACTAGAGCTGATTGTATAATACCAGCGTCTCAGGGGTTTAAGATGTGGTCGGGGAGGGGGGGCGTGATTGCACAGGGACCTGCCCCCTTTAACCCAGCAGTGGTTTAGCAGTTGCACTGGATGGTTTACAGGGACCCACCCCCTTTAACACAGCAGTGCTTTAGCAGTAGCACTGGAAGGTTTACAGGGACCCGGGCCCTTTAACCCAGCAGTGCTTTAGCAGTAGCACTGGAAGGTTTACAGGGACCCACCCCCTTTAACACAGCAGTGCTTGAGCAGTAGCACTGGAAGGTTTACAGGGACCCGCCCCCTTTAACACAGCAGTGCTTGAGCAGTAGCACTGGATGGTGCAGGGAGTATATGAGTCTCCCCCCCCCTCTGTGCAAAAACTTCAGTTTAGTTATTTTCTCTCTTGCAGGACTGTCAAGAAAAATACAGGAGATTGTGACTATATGTGTGTGTGTGTGTGTATATGTGTGTGTGTGTGTGTCTTGTGCCAGAGGGAAGGCGATGGCAAAATATTGAGAGAAAGCCCTGAGGAGCAACGGAAGACAACTGATATTACAATGTCAGGCGTCACTTTGACCTTCATTAAATGTGGCCAGACGCTCATCTTGGCTGCCCACGCACACACACGCGCACGCACACACACACACACATACACACGCACGCACGCGCAGACACACACACACACACTCCGAAAGCACATACACACTCTCCACACTCTCTCAGAAATTAAGAGGCTGGACAAACCGTAGAGACATATGAATATCACAAAAGGCGGTGAGAGAGAGCGAGAGAGTGAGCGAGCGAGAGAGCGAGAGAGCGGGGGAAGATGAAAAGATTGACAGTTATCTAGGATTCAGAGATTTAACCATATTATTTTAATATGGGAGCTAATCATTCTCTTTGTATGAAAAATACATTCCCTGACCCTGCTGCTGAAAAGTTAATACACCTCTCCAGCTCAATGAGACCAGGCCTGATTTAATCAACCCCCTTTTATTTTGTGGGTTTCCCAGCCTTCCGAGTCTTGGGCACGTGGAGGAAAGCCTCACAACCTGCTGGCAGGATCCTGCGATCGACAGGTAGATCTGTAGATCTGGCAGCATGTTTAGTGATTTCCTCTCAGCGTCCGGTCCGTCTGTCAGACTCCATCCACCACCTCAACCCAACCTCACTCCCCACACCTCAATCTCCCTCTGAACCAACAGTCTCCCTTTGTTCGGTCCGCCTTAAGCACCCTGTCTTGCTCCAGCGACGACCACCACCACCACCACCACCACCACCCCCCCACCCAGCCACTGGCTCTCTCCATAATTACCGTCTGAAACATGGCTTTACTGTCGCATGAGTGGGAGGTGGGATCCAGCCTGCACCCACCCCACCCACACTCACTGGCACACGTTGAGACAATTGCTGCACGCAAGATTCACGGGTATTAAGTACAATACTCTGGTTATACAAACGCTGAAACTCCCGTCGCATGGTATAATGGCCAGAAGTTAGGCTGAGGATAGGTGGGACGATGTAGGGGCGTATTATGTCTTCTCCTGATTGAGGAATAAGCACATTTACACTTGGGCTGCAAAAATTGTGTGAGATGACATTTAATACCAGGGGAAGGGATTAGCATTTAACTGTGGACAGGCCTAATAATATATTCATCACAGTCCACAGTTCCTCTTGTATTATTAATGTAGATTATCTGACAATGTGCTCGGAAACGCAGGCTTTGTCCAACGTTGACCATATACGATATAGCTATATATATATATATATATATATATATATATATTCCGAGTGGTATATCCGCGTGATGTCCGTGTTCTGCGTGCATTAATAACTAATGGTGAACATACCTTTAGGGCAGCTAGGAATAATGTCCGAGATGACAACTCAGCTTGTTGATGCAAAATGTGCTGAACACAATGATGAACAACAATGAACATTTAATTCATACATGTTGTCATTCTAACCTCTATAAAGACGATATTATAAAATGTAATTAAATACAATATACCTTACCTCAATGACTCTACAACACCCTAACCTTTCAACTGATCACGATGAATAATGACGAAATTATGAATTGAGTGATATATTTGTTTGCTAGATTACTAATGAAAGAATACACCGTCCAGTAGCAATGAACCATGTCATCCTTTAAGCTCGGTCTCACCCTTAAAATGACCAAAACCACACTTAATTAGCTTTCCTTGATTTACTTAACACAAATAGTTGAATATTATTTCCTTGTTACCTGAACTTAAAAAAACCCAACATATTTAGTGGCATGCCTGCAACGGTGAAGCACATCACAAACATTAAAACAGCAATAAGAACAGACGTTAAAGGTCTGTATAAAAGGTCCACTATCCTCATTTAAATACAAGAAAGAACTAATTTGTCTTCTAGAAGACCGGCAAACTCTTTGAATAAGGGTGCAACTTGCCAAGCCTGCGCCCGACACTT